>QNGE01005746.1:0-30078 GCA_008508345.1 Paragonimus westermani
TTGATGTTAGATAATGTAGTCATGGAGGTTGTTGATCGGTTTATATACCCGGGAATATGCATCAGCAGCGGCGGCGGCGGAGGTGTAGGGAATGAAGTAGAAGTACGCATCTCTAAAGCTAGGAGGGTGTTGGTTAATCTGGGGCATCTCTGGTGACAGAGAGATATTTATCTGAAGCTTAAAGGTCGCGTATATGAGGGCCGTATTACTTTACGGCAGCGAGACCTGGTCGCTCAGGGTAGAAGACGTGAAGCGTCTTCGAGTGTTTGACCACCGATGTCTGCGTTCAATCGCTCGTATCGGGTGACATCAGCGGATGTTTGGTAGTGTTTGTCAAACGAGTTCTTTTGTTCAATCCCTACGTTTGCACAGGCTTAGATGGTTAGGTCATGAATTAAGGATGCCAGCTAGTCGTCTTCCACACCGAGCACTGTTCGCTGACACTGCGACCGACTGGTGTAAGGTGTGAGGTGGACAGATGATGACCAGGCGTAGGGAAATGAATTCGTTCACCAAGGGGTTGGCCACTGTGGGTCGTGTTCGTCTCATGGGCTGGGGCCCTCGCGACTCACAGTCGGTGGCTAGAGACTTTAGGTGAGATGGCGGCTAATCGAGTCCAGTGGCGTGAATGTTGTTGTTTGGTCGAGTTGTCTGCGAAGTGAGCGCATTCAATGACGCGGGGAAGTGAAAGCCGTAAGGAAGCTGTCTCGCTGATGACGCCTTACTCTCACTTGCAGCTCGGTTGTTTGTTTGGAAGATGTGGGCACCTTGAGTGTTTGAACACAGACGTAGTCATTTTCAGTATTTAGGTCCCTTCCCGTCTCCTTCCTTTTCCTTTTCTCTCTTCCTATACCAGTTTTGGTTTTTCTTCATGGTTGTGTGACAGTTAAGCATTAGTGTGAACCACTGATGTATTGCTGTCTATTGTGATGATGATGATATTCTGTACAGGGTGGTCAACTCTAGTCCTCCAGGCTTGACTAACAATGCTTTTTTATTGGATGCCGGATAACACAAATGTGTCCACGTCAACTACTAATCACATGGTTGTGGGCTCAAACACCGGCTGCTTGACTATATTCAGTCCATGTGCGACAAACGTTTCTTGATGTAAATTCACCTCATATGATGCAGATCTTTCCATTAAGTTAATATGCGAATTCCAGTGAACGCCATCTCCGCCATTTTGAATACTGGTGTGACCGATAGTGCTTTCTTTTCTCCACAGCATTTGCTCCAGTTGGGCGCCGACATAAACATACGAACGCTGGATGGGTGGACGCCGCTGCATAGCGCCGCCTTTTGGAATCAGTTCGCCTGTGTGCAGCTACTTTTGGCAGCTGGTGCCGAACTGAACGCTAGTAAGAAAAATGCATCAGCTGCTTTGATTTTCACTTCCACTGACTTGTATTTTGTGGCGGCTGGTAGCGCACACCTCGCAGTATGCGCACAACTGAACAGATTGCTTCCCATTCGATGAGGCTTTTGCTAGTCTATGTGATGATGCGACAGGTCATGCAACTGCATGTCTGGAGCCTTGTCTTTGTCGAAGGTTTTTCTAAATATCCATGTTTCTCTCCGATCAGCAAGCGAAAAAACTGCTGTACGATTTTTGTTGCTCTGCGTCGAATGATATTAACAGCATCCACTAGTGATGAGTGCAGTTATTACTAAAACATTAAGACCAAGTTGGGATATTGTTTCTAACTAGCTAGTTGTTCGTTATATTGAGTCATTTTGATAGGCGTATTTCGCATGCGGCCATTCATGCTTCTTACCCTCCACGTAATGCTCTATCATTTTGTATCACATGTATAATATCGAAAAAGGCCAAAAGGTGAACAATGTTATGATCGTATTAGAACAATAGTAGGAGCCGGCGCTGGCATTGTTCGCCCAGCTTCTCGAATACAGCCGCTTCGATCACAAAGGCTTACCTTTTAGGACACATTTTTTGGAAACAGTATAACGTTTTCACTTAGCCCGTTCCTATTTGAGACCTCCTTAACAGCCATCCCTCTCCTATCACGTGTTCTAGATGAATCGGCTGGTTGGCCGAACCGTGCCACTTTAGACATACTCACACAGTCTTGTGTGAAATTCGTGATTAGTATCATTCCATATGGAAGCTACTCGGACTGTAACGATTCACGTCTGTTCGTTGAGTTACACGTAGCCCGAAAACGGATCCCCAAAATGAGAACAAGATTGGATCCAACAGTTTCTACGGTACTATTAACGGAATGCATCAATAATTACAAAAGGCAAACCTCAATCGTACGCGACGATAGTCTCGTCCAGCAAAATCAACAGCTTCTCAACAGGACCAACAAAGTCAACGGTGAACCGACACGCCAGCGGACCAGGACAAGAATGGCCACTCGCGCGGCGGACATTTAGTGGCACATTAGTTCAATAAAACAAAATGGGGTGGGTGAGGTAGTGGGAACAAGTGTCAGGTTAGTGGGGAAAGCAAGCGATGGGAACGAATTTTCTTAGTTCGTGGACCAACAAATTTACACGGACCCTTGTTTGTGGTCGTGGACCTAACCGAGAAACCTGTCTACATATCCAGGCTCGGTCGAACTAACATTAACCTATTTGTTGTTTTCTCATAAATTGCGCCATGGAGTAAATACGCTTAGTATGCGCTCAACATGCTCTATCTCAGCCCATCCGTGGATAAATGTTGAGAATCGAATGAGTACAATACTACACTCTGTCACGTCACCAGTCAAATATCATTTACACACCCTTCATGTAGTTCCAACTTGTTCCATCCGAACGTCAACTAATTCGTCGTCAATAGCTTAAACAGTCTTTCAGTAGCGTTAGTAACATTTCATTATCGTTTAGAAAATAGCCTTGTTTATACCGTAGAGTGCAATGTAACCGGATAGAATCCATTCACACAAAGCTGAGTGTAGGAACTGAAATTGACCACTAACTGAATTGACTGTAGTAACCATTCATCCCAAACTCGTGGATTCCAATTAGGAACACCACCAATGCCACCTCAGTGTAGTCTCCGAAAACTTGGAAATATCTTGCCAACACAGCTGAGCTATCACGTGCCATTTGACGTGCAATCTTTTTTATTCGTTCACTCTGTGCAATAATCAGAAACTTTAATAAGACTGAAGGTTCGTCTCGACATGAAATGCCATCAGTCGTGCACATACTGTTTATGCGCAATAACTTATTAGTTATCGCCTCAGTGACTACTCCGCAACAAGTTTTTTCACATGCCATTATTGTACTTGCATGTTTCTTGTTTATATAGCTACAAACAGTAATCAAACTCCGCTGCATTTGGCCGTGTCGAACAGCCAAACCCCTGAGACGTTGTACGTTCTGCTCTCGCAGCCCAATATTTCCGTTTATGGGATCCGCAATAAGCTGGGAGACAGTGTGGCCGACTTGATTATACGGAACACGCAATACGCGGATTTGTGTTTTGCGTTCAGCGAGGCTGCCACCAGTCTTGGGAAATGAGCTCAAACGTAGACTTCTTCACGGAATATACTCAAACCAAGTCTTTCATCGAAGTACAAATTATATAAATTAACCCTTTGTGTACCGTAAAGTGTGTATATATAAAACAGTTTTGAACTGGTGTCTTTATTCGGTAAACATTTAAGGCGAGTCGGCTCGCTCTCAATCAAGTACCCGGAAGAATCCGTCATAGTCTAATTCCCTGATATCATTCATGTGTGAGGTATCAGAGTAAACTGATGAACTAGCTCAAGGATTTCAAAATGAAACGCCTGCTTTTGTAAGACTTGAGAAGTGTTCATTTGGGTGGAAATGTTCTCCACGTCACATTGGTTCTAGTCCCTAAGCTTATGGTGTTGATGAATTTGTAGCTGCGGTGGATGGTTTAAGTGCATTCATCAAACACAATCGACCTCAACGCCGAACACCGCACACACGATCCCCACACTGATGATGTCAACTTATCTGTAACCGTAACGTCAACCCTGGCAAACAACAAGGTGTTATGTATTCGTTGAATTACGGGGTTTCGAAGTCGCACTTCGGTAGCTATGGTTGAGTTTGGACACTTCTTTCATTTACTGTACCCCGTTCATCACCATTTCTCGAGCGTTAACTAAGGAGCTCCATATTTTCCTCCGATGTAAACATCCTTCCAATGACGACGAGCTATATTTTGAGAGGCTACAACAGTTTCCATTACTTTCTGTTCGGTTGGATCACTTGACCGATTTCGTAACGTTGCGACGGTCTCGCGATTAATGTTCCACGTTATGACCCAGATATGCACGGGAAACAGCCTAACCAATAATGTACAGCGGTCTGATTGACAGCAGATACGGGCTGAAATTTTTCATCGATATCGAGGATATGACTGCAAAAAATCCGTCCCGACGATAAATGGCATCAGAATTTATTACGGCGTATGTTTAGCACAAAACAGCGATTTCAAACGAATGGCCCTAATGATCGTTTTTAAACTAAATTGAACTGCCGGTCGCTTAATATCAGGCTTTGATTCTGAAATATTTCAAATCTCACCGTATTTACTCCAGTAGTTTGACAGTATATGACCCCAAGCTAAGTATTCACACGAAATAGCTGAAACGGAAAATCAAGCCACAAACAAGATTGTTCACCCTACTGTTTTGACCAGGGTTTTTAGCTCATAGCTGCGCGTGCTTCTGTGTTGGAAGCTTGGTAAGATTGTGCAAAATGTAGACAAGCAAACGAAAGTGAAAACATTAGAATTACGGCAAATCTTAAACCCATGGTGCCTGTTATAGTCAACTGCGGGTCTGTACTCGTACGCCAGGCACCGTCCATTGGCCGAAACTGAAGGACTGTGATGCTGGAGGTGAGTTCGGTAGCAAGAAACCTAGATACCCCTAATTAGAGGGATCAGTGTTAACGTTTATATAGGAGTCCGTTGAATCATTTGATAAAAAACTGCGAAACAATTATTTTTTGATACTTCAATTCCGGCTTGTACATACATGAGAGGACGTACGCCAACCTAAGTGGCCGGCCGGGGTTGTGTCGGTAGATGTAGTTGGGGCGATTGTCAGTAAATTACTTAACTGAGGTGTAATAAGTGAGCTGAATATGAAATGAGAACAAAGTAGAGCGGTCATGGCAAACCCACATACAATGATCGGTGCGGTAATGAGGAATCAGAAAACAGATCACCATTTCGCCAGCTTACGATTGCGGGAGCTATGTACAAACCCGCTTATTGCCCTCAGCTATGACCACGATAAACGTAAAGGTTCTACGAACTAGTTCGGTAATAGTTCATATCTAAAGCAGAAGCCGAATGTATAAGCCGCAACTAAAAGTATCCTTCTGGAGCTTTTGGTATACGACAGATATTTCGAAATAAGATTGGAAACATCCGTTTAACATCAATGGTGTGATTACCATGTACAGGTGATTCACAATTATGCTGTTGACGGATCTGATTGTGCTCCTACTGAGACTCGGACAGTGTTCGGTGATGCGTTTGGGTAGCTTCATTACACATCTGGTGGTAAAATGTAGAACCAATGATCCCAGTTAACCTGGTGCACTGGAATACAACCAACTATCAAGAATATCCTTCTGCGCAACGCGATAAGCGCTACTTCGACATTCTAAGTTCTTTACCTCCTTTAAAGAAGACTGTGAGAAGAACACTTCGGAATGAGCCGATATGTTTGGCAACAAACGCTTCAGGGTACCCGGTCTCTTATAGCCCTCAGGTTTGGGGTGCACAAAACACTATCGAACTGCCTGGGTCGGTTTGAAAACAGCGCACATTACCCTTATGATTTGTGTCGACTGATTTGTCAACGTTTGCTCTGGCCAGCAGGCCTTCCATTGTAACCATACCGCCAGTCCGGTTGCGTGTTTCAGTACAATGATCCGGCCTGTTTTTTTACTAACGAAAGGGTTATTTAGGGGTACTATAATCTTGGAGAGTTACTGTGAGGGTTATATGACAAGGTTATTGAGTTGTTGCGGCAAATGTACGAAATGGTCTATCACCGTTTCGTTCCAAGTCACGGTATGATGGCCTAGAGGACTCAACCAACAGGTGCCATCTCGACACACGCTGCTCAGTGGGAACAACGTTAGATTCAAATAACTAGCTAAAAAGAACGATGCAAGGCAAAGTGATAGGTCACGACAAGCACAGATCTTTGTGACAACGAACCGCGTTTAAGGGGTTCACAGACCTAACGATACTGTGTCAAAACATCGTCAAACGCAGAAACCACGTGAATATAAAAGTGAGCAGATGACCATAAAGATTAATTGTGGGCTCAGAAGCCATCTGGGTGACCCAAGTAATGCAAAGTATTGTTGCACGACCGAAAACATTTAACTAGCACCCGGGGGGAGGACTGTCGTAATTTTCCGTGCACAAGTTTGTGTCGTAACTTGGACGGTAAGTTAGCCCGCGACTACTTAGTCATTTGGTGACTGGCTACTCAACAGGCAAAGATCTCACTATTGACACTGGGTTCAACTTCCACTTCAAGGCACACGATCTTCATTAAATTATTCTGGTGTTCGACAAACTACCTTCACCAGTGTACGGGACCAAACAGGCCTATCGTGTGTGATAGCAAACTAACGCGTGTCCACATCTTATACGGACATAAATGTTGAGATAGGCGTACTCACTTCGATTGTTCATCCTATAACAAAAATCAGACGAAGCGCATGCGTACCCTCGTGTTGTAGACATGCGACGCCGCCCAAAGAAAAGGCCATATTCACATGAGTTGTTGATCACGACGTAGTTCCACTAGTGTTAAGACATTCGTTTTCAGGGTTGCCCAAATTGTTTGTTGTCACGTGAAGCATAAGACCAAAGTGGAGGGATTACTATTAGACTGTCCAGCCAGAAATCCTTAATGGGAACGGGGCGCAGCCCTACTTCGACCAAAACAATGTATACACTAGTTCAGTAAACTTGAGATGTGTATTGGCACTCATTCAGCGTCTAGACAGTCAAAGTGGATCAATATGGGGTATGGAATAGTTCTGAGGCAACCTCAGCAACTATCAACACAATGGCCTATGTGCAATAAAGACATCTACATTTTGATAGCTATATGGCGCACAGCCCATGTTGCCAGGTGTACGAAACACTATGAGATCCAAAGCGGGAAAGGTTGGACGTCAATGTAATTTGGAGCGTTTTGACTTCATCCATCAAATGTAGGCGGAATCAGAGTTCGTCTCACCTGTCCCGTTACCTCGGGCTGGTTCAGTGCACATCTGCTAGGCTGCGCCGTTTGAGCAGCCCGGAAAGACACTAGCATATAACAGCGTAACCTAAACACGGAAAGCTTAAGGAAGTGATTAGAGTTGAGGTCACTGACTCAGTTGCTTCAAGATAACAAGAACCGTCTGCGATTGCGGACGCCGTCCTGCATGAATTGAAACGGTGTGTTTCCCATCAATCGTCTGTAGTAGGTGGTGGGCTGTTCCGGTGCATTAAGATTTTGAAGAGTTAGTGGACGTCTGTCTGGTTTTTATCACTGTTCATATTCGGAACATTTATCGGCCACAGATATATAAGATTGGGTACTAAAAACGACGAAGCAACAGCAAGTGAGACTAACTCTACTAAGGGCGAAACTCGAGTCCCGTGCTTCCATTCGAAGTGGACTAGCTGAAAGATCTACTTGAATGCTAAGACTGCGACCAAGTGTGAATGGTGTTCAAGCCGTAAAAACGGGAGGACGAAGCTGTCAAGAATGTGACGTAGAGCGTGAACAAGCTACTCCACCCCATATTGTAAAGAATCACCCGTAATTACATGGTGAAACCACCCGCGCTTTTCTAGTTAAATACTTGAGAGCCTTCGCAAAATGATGGTATTACTAAGTCGGAAGTCTCTTCTCGGCAAACACTGCTTTCAACAGACAAAAGAACAATAAAAGCAAGTCTCCAGTTTTCCACTTCTGTTTTCTTTTTGCATCTCATGGTCTACAACAAGTCGTCTAACTCAGTGGTCGCTGTAACCTAACAAAGGCCACGTTATGTCGACCATTAACGTCGCCGTAATTCTCGTTGCCTGCACTGTGGAATGTATATGACCTAATCTCGAAGCCTGTTCCATATAATGAAGGATCTGTTAGTGGATGAGCCACTTGCACATGCCTGAGGACAATTTGGATGTGATTTGCACAGACTTAGAGATGGCACCATCGTCTTGAATCGAAACCTATTGTCATTAGCACCGGTAGGTTCGTGTGATATACAGAAACCTTTGAGTGGTCTGTCACAAGACACCTTAAGAATAACATACTTCCTGTATTCAGCACGATTTCCTGTCCGAATGAGTATGCATGGTCAGCATGCTTCTCGTTTGGACAGGCGGGGAGAAACCAGAGGATCTCAGCGACTGTTACGGTGTATAACCGCACGATACACGATCTACGTTTACGAAAATTACGGACATACGTTACGTGACGTAGCATCTACCACTACAGAACGTCTTGGTGGCTGGGCCTTGCAGGTGTTCGTAAGTCGGTTTTTAGTGGCATCAGGAACTCGCAATAATTCAGTCGTAACGATGCTCGTTTATCAACAACACGGTGAAGAGCCTCAATAGTGCAACTGCTTTGTTCACACATGAGCAGCTCGATAATATCAACCCCACATGTTGCGTTGCATGTCAAAACGTCTGCGTCCGGCGGACATGAATGTGTAACAGCACAGCAACATGGTATTATGATGAGTATGCTTGTAGGAGGGAATAGATGGCAAGGAGATGATTGTGCGACAATACGGTGAGTTGTGCATAACGGAACTGACACGCAGGAGAAAGATCAGCCAACCGGGATCACGCGTACCAGTCCGAACAAACGTGTACCCACGCACAAACATGACAGAGAACCAGACTGCATTTATGAATTTATTTACCGGAAACCAGTAACAACGCTGGTGACAAGCCAGTGGACAAGTCATTTTATAGCTATCACGAAAAAGCAGTTTAAACCTATACATCACCAGATGTGATAAGAGTAAAACCGCATTCCGCGGACAAAAGTGCTTTCGGAATCCGTTACAGAATATGCGCCTAACCATTTCTCTAGAACGCTAACTCAGCGACCTGGACTGACCTAACAAAAGCGTGTTCAACGAACTACAAAAACGCCTCGGGTTGGTACGATTTTTCTGATATCATACGGGAGCCAGCTTTTCTAAAAGGCAATATTGGGAAGACTGATGCAGTATCAATCTTCATAGACACGGTGTCAATGGAGCAATGAGACACGAGAAATAGCAAGGCCGTGTCGTTCACTTACTACCTTTGCCGAACAGTGGAGACTCTAACAAGACTCCAATTTGCATTCTGGAGAAGGCATCAACGACAACAGGCAAGGGTTTCAGTGTATCATCACCGAAACTAACCGTCTTTACTATTAGCAATGTCTTACGGAAGGTTTTGCCGCTGATCCGAATAGCCCTTTCCGATCGGTAGCATCAATTCGAGGGGCGAACGCTGGGGTTCTTCAATTCTTAGTCCCATCACGCCCTACTAGCTCTGATACCAAAGCCACTGATGTCCTCGCTGAGTTTTGCTGCAGCATTTTCGCGCATTCACCATCAGTTCTTCAAGTTCATTTTGACACTGAAACTGATGGTACTTGCGCTCTGGGTACACCCTCGACGGCAGTGATGGCTAGGCTTAGGTGCCTTAGGGACAGATCTCCTGCCCCCAAAGGCATACCTCCCACGGCACTGCATGGAGCGACTGAACAGCGTGCTGACCCACTTGGATTACTGACTGCGCAATCTATCTCCTGGGGTACAGCACCAGCAACTAAAAATTCGCCAGCACCACACCCGTTTTCAAGGGTGGTACGCGGAATTGTCCCAGTGATTAAAGAACAATCGTTTTGCCATCAGGCTTTTCAATAAGTTTAGAGGCGCTCGCTTCATGAGTATCTCATTTTTCGTGACTTCTCCAATGTACAGCAAAGTTTACGTAAGGGCCGTTTGTGTGTCAAAAATCTGTTGGTAACCACCGTTCAATCGACCAAATCAACTGATCAAGGCAATGACATTGATGTCGTACACCTCGAATTTGTCAAAGCATTTGATTACGACAAGCTTTCCCATCATGGGGTGCAAAGCAACCTCATTCAGTGGCTTTAGTCATCTTGCTAACGGTCCGTACGGGATGCGTGTAAACGGTGCATGCTCAACCTGCAGACCTAGCCTCAGCAAGGCACCCCGAAGGTTCGAGATTTGGACCGCTACTATCTCTGATATTTACCAACCATTTTCCCATATTAATCACTTCCCCGTTATTAACGTTTGCTGACGACGTCAAAATTTGGCAAGCTGTAAGAGCTGCCAAAGAATCTCTTGCACTACAGAAGGACCTAAACGTTCTTTTCGATTAGTCTCAAGTAAACCGACTGGATTTTAAGGCCAGTAGGCGTAAATTTATGCACATTCATAGCTCTCAATACGCTAGGTATCACACTGATGGGTACCAGTTTCAGACAGTTCTTGATGAGAGGGACTTAGGAACCTTTGTGTTGCACACCCCCACGCGCTCTCCAAACGTTGAAGCGAGGGCAAACAGACTATTAACACCGTGATGCTATTGGGACGCCTTTCTCGGTCAGTTCATTCTTCGTTGTTTTTAGTCTATTCAATAACAATTTCGTTCGACCACACTTGAAGCTGTGACCTGACCAACACATCTCCAAAAGGATAATATGTTCTTAGAAATTGTGCAAAGCCGTGTTACTACGGCAGTCCGGGGCCTGAAAACTAAGTCGCATGAAGAAAGACGAGCACCTCGAGAAATGTACTCTTTACAGTATCGTTGGTTTAAAGGTAACTTGGTGTTTTACTTTTTTGACAATGGAGTCTCCTGATCATCCGTGCAGACTAGTGAGTAACGAGGAAAGAGCACGATATTAAGGGATGACGCATTAAAACAGGAGGTCCAAGTGTATACTAGAAGGCAGAAACAATTTCTTCTCACTGCGTGGTCGCCACCCTGCTGGCACCAATTAGGGAATACGTTAGGGGTGAATTAGGGCTCTTTTCGGAAAGCTTTCAGAATGGATATTTTTTGACTAACAGTGTGTTGGTTGCTTAAAATTTATCTATTCGCTTGTGGGTCAGTATACTCCGTATTTGTAAAACACATCAGGTACCTAACACAAAGGAATTGCATTAAACTTGAGAAAGTTTTTGTTATACTTGCAAACCTATTCTCAGTGCATTACACTTGTTACGGTTGCGTTAGGGATTGTGTCCCAAATCCCCAACAAATTGCTAAGCGATCTTGGGATTAATTAGGAGTTTGTTTGGGAATTCGGGACACAATCTCTAACCAGTGTAACGCGCTGAGAACTAGTTTGTACGTATAACGAAAACTTCCTCGAGTTCAATGCAAACCATTTGTGTTGGGTACCTTATGTATTTTGTAAATAAGGAGTATACTGGCGCACAAGCGAACAGATACAATTACAGAAACCGACACACTATTGGTTGAAAAACCATCCCTAAACCTTCCCGAAAACAGCTCTAATTAACCCCTAACGGATTCCCTAACTGGTGCCAGCAGGGAAGAATTGGAATGCTCTACCTGACCATATTGTTTTGACTAACTTTAGAAATTTTCAACGCTTGCCCCGACCAACATTTGCACTATTTTTTGCTCAAGTGCACTGCTAAGGATATTGTATTGTACGCATCGAGGTACAGAGTTCTCTTCGTCTTCAACCCACTGGCCTATTATAACTTTAAATCGGTTATTGCATCTATTTTCTACAATTCAACCGGCGTCTGATAAATCCACGATTCTGCACATTTAGATATGGAAGAGTCGAGAGCTCCTGTTTCGTACTTCCATCACCAATCCACCGACACATTTCCGCTTGAGAATATTCCGTCTATAGACCGCGCAATGCCCCCCAATTACATACAAAATGACGGAGCTACATGAATCTAAAGTCAATTTGCAAGCTAAATTCTACGTGTGTACAATTAATCACGGTTGTCCCATGGAGAGGGGCATGATAACGTTCCATAACGAGATAGGATACTCCAGGGGATGGCCTTGATTGGTGATTCCAAGATAAATCACAAACGGTATGTATCCCACGTGAAAAATTATCCGCAGAAAAGAACATGATTTAGAAATATAATATGGCAACCCAGACTTCGGAGTCTTTGAAATAGAATCACTCAGCGACATCTCGGGTACGTTGTGGAAAACTTGTGACTAAACGGAGTAGTATGATTGGTCGAGACAAGGTCAATGGGTTAGCGATGGTGTATTGTAACGCGCTACCGAAGCCAGCAAGCGCGCACGAATTGAATTTGGATTATGCAACGGGGCATGCTGCTGTGTTGTCGATGCTGTTTTGGTTTGCGTCTGTGTAAGTCGTGTGCATCGCTTACTGGGCCTTCGGCTCATGCTTGTTCATATTGTTTCTCTTTTCAGAACTGATGTTTGAACCCCGCTACTTCGGAAGAATCCTGTCACCTGGTGCGTCCACGTTGCCCGAAGGTTGGTCCGCGAAGTCACAGGCATTCAAAGTAGAGCCTGCTGGCTTGCATGTCACAGGATTCCAGTCGAAATATTGCCCGCTGTGCCTTTTTCGAAGCTGTGGTACACTAGGCATATAGAGTATACTTGCCGTTGACTTGAATACCTATGACTGTCATTTGTTGTTGCATTGCCACCTCGACTCTGTTCACGTACATCCCACAGACGTCTCAGGGTTGTTCTCAGAGCATTAGCGAGGATGTGTTTTTCCGGACATTCAGTGGTAACTCCCACTCTGATGTTCACTCGCAAATTTCCTGAATGTCATCATGAAGGGCGCCCGAGTCTGACGCACGATTAACCAGCCTCATATGTTCTGCATACAAGAAACATGGGCTGACTAGGCTGTCAATCAAGCTATTTGTGTACGCCAGGAACAGTAGGGGGCAATGACTGAACCTCAAGGTACTTCGCCTGATGCATAACCTTCGTCGACAATGCTCTTTTTACTGTCACTCTACACAGCCCCTTGGTTAGAACGTCTGAAGTCACGTACATACTGTACGGCATATTCTAGCTTTTCGTAGCATCCATCACAGCAGCTCGCAGTTGACAGTGTCGAAAGCTTTTTAGAAAATTAGATGACACACCCCGACCATTCTTCCCCTAGCCAGGTTCTCCGTGAGAGTGTCTGAAGAGGTCAGCAGATTGTTGAGAGAAAAGGCACCCCTTAGAACGCCGCGTTGAGTGGCTTCTAGAAATTTCTGTTCAAAGAGGTATCTGCAAGTGTTGTGTCGTAATATGCGTTCAAAACTTTTCCTGATAACACCGATCAGCCCTACTTTTCAGTGTTTTCAGACAACTGGTCGATCAACATCTTCACAGGTGAGAGTTGTGGTGGAACTTTGCCAGTCCCCCCACAATTTACCCAGTTTTCAGAGTGTGGTTGACATTTGAGCGAAAGCCGACGCCAACAAGTTGGCCAGAATTTTTAGAATGGCAGGGCGGATGTGGTCCTATCCTTCGGATTTTGTGTTTTCTAATGGGTTTGTCTCCGGCTGAACTTCGTGCTGCGCAGTCATGATTTACAATGGCCGCGTCCAAGGTTGTAGAGTGAAGCTCAGGTACTCCATTTTTGAGCAATAAACGCACTGAAAACGTGTCATCAACGCGTACACCACGCCCTTAACAGCCGAAATGACCTCTGTGTTACAGGGAGTGTCGTCTCAACTTCTCTTCTTACAGAGTGCCTGGAATGAAGACAATCATAAAACCTTGTTTGTTTAATGTCATATGCTGAGTTGAGCTCATAGACCTGACGAGCACTCCTCTTTATTTTGAATGCTCAGATTCGAACCCTTTTGCAAATCATAAAAATTTCAAACCCCTTTTGCTGGGTAGGTTATACGCTTACGTTGGAACACCTTCATGACCCTGAGACGATCCCATCTCTCCCGACCACTTCTTCCAACTTGTTCCCGAATGACTCCCAGAGGTTGTCAGCGTAGTTTGCCAACAAATGTTCTATGTCTATGAAAAATGATGGGTAGCTCTATCAGCCTCCATTGTTAGTTCTTCATAATCAAGTTGATGATACAGCTGCACTTCGTGCGCCTGTTTTATAAACAGGGAATAATATTCAGGCGGAAAATAAGTTGTCTCGATCACTTTTTTTCAAGTGGTGCTGCAAGTGACACTTTTGCTGTCACTGCTGTTAGAAATTATGTCCAGGTTTAGCACTGAGGCTATCTAACCAGCTTGGGATCGCGCAGTCACAGTAAAATGTTGTATTGGTATCAAATCGTTGACGAGGTCAAGTAACTTGTGATACATGCTTTTAACATTAACAGATCCCAGTGGTCAGTTGGTTTTATGAACGCTAAAATCCCGCAGAACGAGCGGGTGATCGCCTGATTGGCAAACCAGTTGAAATGATTTCGGCAATGCTTCGTTTCTCTCTAGTATCGCACTGACTTCGATACACTGGGAAGACGGTCAAAGGGGGTTGTTACGAAGATGGTTGGCAGCAGTTTCAATAATCACGCCGTTCACGGGCGACTAATTTATGAAACGTCCGAATAAAATAAGGCAATTATCGCTAGCGGCGTTGATACCGTCACTGTAATACTATTGGGACCTACGCGTCCATTTTTTCAATGTTTCTTCTGAGTTGCATTTTCATGACCAACCAAACACCTACTTAAATAATCGCTATTTGCAGCTCGTCTCTCTTATTAAGTATGTCGCATTTATTCGCCAGCACTTCCTCCAGCTCCGACGAACTAGCCTCTTGACTACTTTACGCTTTGGTCGCGTCTAAGCCGTAGAAAGAAAATTCCGGAGGATAAATCGGTTTTTGTATAGGAGGGTGTGAACGCAAACGATACAAACCATATATCGTCTTGGTGGTTGACTATGTTAGACTGTTGTGGCGTCGTCTTGTTCCACTAGATCTGTGATCCGTTTCCTGACTCTGGTGTGTGCCGGGAAGCTCGCTTTTGATTTTTTGTGCAGTTTGCACGGCACTTAGAGTTGATTGTCCCTCTGTGGTTCTCCTACGTTTAGGAACGCGCATGTACGGTTCAGCGGCGTAGACGGTTATGCTTCTATCCTTTTTCAGAGTGGCGTCGTAGGAAATTCGTAACTGTCTAACTGGGTCAGTTTGTTTTTATAGACTTGCCGTAGCATTGCGTGGATGAGCCCCTTGTTACGCTACACGCGAGCCATCCGCACCTATTTTCCTTAAGTCACCGGGGCTCCGATGCACCCTATAATTTATGGATTGCCTCTAGTCCTCCTTTATTCGCCCACATATCATCGAGATTTTTGGTTTTCGTGGTGTTGCAACTCTACCAGTCGCTAACTTCAGTGATACCTAAGCAGCTGAAATAACTCTTTGGGGTTTCAGGACAACCGAGGTGTGATTCTTGGGCGTAGCGCTACAGATATGAATAGTATTAAGCATGCACATGGACTACTTCCCAGTGTGGAGCGTATGGGTTGTTCGCGGAGGGCCACTGTGGTTAACAAGCCTTTCCTGGAGTCCCCGTGCTGTTTAGTCACTGTGTTCTCAAGAACCGAACGTCTACTTTGGTTGGCGATTCAACTTGGGGAATGAGTGCCGAAAGCAGAACTATGCGAAATATGCAATACGGATTCCGACCTGTCTGGAAGACAAAGCAAATTGTTACCTCTGACTTCCCAGGATGTACGGACCCGGCAAAAGTCAGGAGATTCGCTGTGCAATTTGTATAGCTCCGTGCCTACGTGCACACATGATTGGTGGTTTCACCCATTGCATACGTGATATTTCAACTCGGACACAACTTGTTTGCCGCATTGTTTGTTAAAGCAAGGATTAGGAACTCGGGGATTATTGCCGTCTTTTAGGACTCAGTTTATGTTCAACTGATGAGCAAAAACATGACAAGCAGAGATAATTCGCGACTGGAATTGTACCCAGGGTGCTCACACATTTCATTAACCGAACAAGAATTACTTAGAGAAATTTCTAACAAAACGAAAGTAACAACGTGTCTTCATATTGGAATTGCCATCAAATCACGGATTAGGACTGTAGGTTCTAGATTCTTGTGTCGATGATTCCGAGGACTTCGACGCGTGAAATCCAGGGTTTCTGAGTTTAACCTAAGGCAGCATTTCTCGACATCGCCATAACAGATAAAAGAGCACCTACAGAAATACACGCCTATAGAACTGTTACCAGTGATTATGAGGAGTCACGCGCATATGAAGACGCATATGAGGAAGCTTCGGTCTGTGAACTGGAGTAATGCATCCATACCCATCAATGCACTATGATACGTACTAGTGTGTTTACCCCGGCATCCACCCAGTGCGTGTCAATATGCACAATGCCTGCATTCCGTGCAGGCTGGCTTGCATGTATGCAAGTCACAAGTAATTACTGCGTGGATATTGAATCCAAATTTCCCCACACAATTGTTACTGTTGACATTTTTGAATCTGTATAATCTACTCACATTTCGTCTAAGTTTAGGTCTGTCCAAAAATATTCCCCTATTTACAATTCGTGGTGACCAGAATCATTCGTCAAACGAGATCCGTTTGTGTTGAAACCAATATTTCTAGCTCTGAATATGAGGTTGATCGACTGGAGGCGAAGGTTTCAAGCCTGGAATTTACGGTGGCACTTCCAAAGAAGCTGCTGTTAAAGAGGGTTAAGATAAATCGGTGATTCCCACCAGTACCTCTCAAACTAATAACTGTTCATTCCTGTGGACGATGTGTTGGCGGATTTATTCGGTAAGGTAGCTAAACTAGAAGCTCAGGTCAATCAACCAAACGCAAGCCATGCTTGATTTGATGTTTAAAAGGAGGATCTTATTCCTTTACCTTATATCGTCAACGTGCCGGAAAATCCCAAGATGGATAGCAGTCGGAGCGCAAGCGTGTTCATCAACATGTCGGTGGCAGAAGTCACTAAACGGATGCGTTGCTCAAACAATGCCATTGTATTCAATGGGCCAGATGAGCTGCACTTGGAAAGTGTTGAAAGAATACTGTCTAAAGGTACCAACAAAAAACACACATCGTGCACCTTCGTGCGTATTCGTAAGAAGAAAGAAAGATCTGCTGGCCGCTTTTGTTCATATTCCAACGCAAGACCATTGCAAAACATTTCATACAATGACAGGACATTATCTATTTGAAAACTTCGCTAAAACTAACGAGGATTGTGGACAGCAGTGCGCGCTTCAAAAGGGAATCCCACCATCTCTTGGTGAGAAGACACGCGATTCGGCGACGTCTCATGGTGAGAAACTGAGTTTCTATGATCGTGTAGCCTCATTTTGTCACACCACACCTAATTGTACCAACGATCCTCTTGATCATGCCAGTGCCACAGGAATGGAAAACAAAGTTGCTGGCTTGAATGATCTAACAATGGATCACGAAATTTCCTGTGGTGTGCCTAAAGTAGGGACAACCTCGTCCGAGGAACCAGTTTGCAAACGGGAGCATGCGAATAACTGCGCTCATACTGATCGAGTGGGGCGTCCAGATTTCAACTTACCCGAATCCATACTCAATGAATAAAAAGATGTATCTTTTGCCAACTTCCAGTTTTAGGCCTTAGCAATTTGACAATTTTTAAGTGACGCATCTTCTAGTGCAAGGTTCAATCAAGGGTCCTTCATTACCACTAAAGCTGCTTGTCATGCTTCCAACGTCCCTTTCAACACGAATATTACCTGCGCTTCGAGCGCTCATCAAAATGCAACCCGCGATCTTCTTAATAAAGACGTGAATGTAGGCATTTCAACCTTACTCATTTTTAGTGGAGTAAAATGTTCGAACCTGAGCTCCACTGCCCCATTGAGCTCCGTTGACAATTTTCCGTCCCGGACGCAGCGTCACCCAATCAGTCATAAGAGCACACGACATAACGAGAGTCTTCGAATGAAAAAACTCTTGCGTTTTAGACATAACTGAAGGTTACTTTCGAGTGTTCAGGTTGTTGGCTTACTTTCAAGTTGAGCATCACTCACACTTGATCGCAGCCTTCGTATTCGGATGGACCTTCCGGCCAGCCTCTAAGGTGGTCGAGTTTTCAGATTTGACCATTCGGTCTTGCTCAACGTGAGGTCAGTGGCGCAGTGGTCAACACGGTTGCCTCATCAAACCGTGGTCGGAGTTCAAATCTTAAGCGTGGTAACGATATACATTACTGACGACCTCTATTGAGGGCGAAGCTCTAGTCTATTGTTTATTTTTGGAATGGGCTGGCCGGAAATTCTTCCTGAATGTGAAGACTGCAACCGAGTGTGAGTGATGTTCAGCTTGAAAATATCTAAAGGTCTGTTGTATATGCGTCAAGGCCGCCTGTGTGTCCCACACTCGTGCCAAGGCTCGAAGTGTGTTCTGATTGGTCGCGGTTTCAACGACCAACGGCTCACTCGTTTATGCACTTTAAAATGACCCGATTCTTTGCAAATGCGACAATACACGATGCGCTTCTACTGAGTGACTTGTTCTCACTTGCGTTGTTATTGTCCGTAAGGCATGTAGTGGATGGGGATCGGATGCAGATACAACAAGGTCTAAGAATGCATCGCGCAAGAAGAATGCACCAGGTTCACTGGTTTCCAAATGTACGCTCTATCTCCACAATGAGATGTACATTTTCAAACCCTTAATCTTTTCGTATACTTCTCACATTATTCTAGTCATTGAAGCCCTTGGTATACCTGAGACTACAGACACAACTAAACGCTGTTGGCCAACGTATGTTCCGTAAAACTCGTGGTGCAAGCAGTGGACAAGGAAGTTTAGTCACCTTAGGGAGCACTACTCTACAACCATAATTGGTGAGCCGTGTCTTGATATGACTGACGACCCTTTCTGGTTGTTGATGTTAACTGGATCCCGTGAGTCATTCTTGAGATACGTCCACAGACCACCCAACCTCACCCATGACGACCTGACTGAATTAAGTTTCAACCTTGCCCACACAGTACAAAACAATTGGCAGAGCTTTTAACACGCCCGCTATCTTTTGGACTCATTTGACAGACTCTATAAACGAAACTGAGTTTCTAACGTGTGTTCAGGTAATCCGACGGCGCCAACGCGTTTTACTGCCTACTAGACTAGACCACACTCCAGATTTCATTTTTACAGAAGGTATCCCCTCTGCCATCGCGTCTGTCTTGGAACAAGTTCCAAGGAGTGATCACGACGTAGCCAACCTCGTGTTTGCCCTAAAAGCCGCAGAAATTTGACCAGCATATATTACTGTCAGATTAACCTCTCGGATTGGAACATGTTTACCACTCTGCTGAGCGGAACACAATTTCCCTGACTCCTGACTATAGCCCTGCAACCGAGGACTTTTATGAACGCTACAGGTTTTGCACGAACATCTCAGCCCAGGGAAAACCATAACGCAGTGGTGTGTGATGTAGAGGCAGAATTCGCAGTCCAGAGGAGCAAGCCATACTCAAACTGTTGGAACACGGCATCAAAAGCCACAAATCATCTCTTATTATGCAAATGCATAAAATATTTGGCGCCATAGAGTATAAAACCGAAATGCTCCACCGAAGTGAAGAAAACGCTTACTCAACAGTATAGAGAGAAGGTCGTGATTGATGCCGTGGTTGAAACGCAGGAACTACTGGAGGGACCCTATTGTCTCAGTAGTAACACTACAGGAGAAACTACCGTGGATGATCCTGTTACAATCTGTGAGGTCCTTAACTCACGGTTTACTGCTCCCTTCAATACTGAAGGAATTATATCGACTGCACGTCTTCCTGTAGATGCAAGTGCACTCTTAAGCCATGTGTCTGATGATGCAGCGGTCATACGCCCTCGGTCGGCCATTTTTCAAATTTCTTATCTTCTTGGTCTTAACTGCTTTCGTCCTGTTGCTCTCAAACACGGACAGGAAGCACCACTCTTCTTTGACTTAATATTCACACACTTTCCGTAGCATCATGTTCGTTCCCTCCATCGATGGACATTTTTATAATTAGGCCCAGCTGCAAAAGTAACTGGCGAAAAGATGCCAGCAACTACCACCCCGTTAACCACACTACAATTTGCTCTATTGTGATCAAAAAGTTATTGAAATGTCGCACGGGTGAATTCTCATTATAATGAAATCTTACGAATCACTCTCATCGTGGTTTCTTCAGCAAACGTTATTCTATGACGTGATAATTGGAATTTCTCAACCATTTCACATGAAATTGCTGATTCAGGAGATGCAACTATCAGTATACTGTTGGACGTGGAGGAGGCTTTTAATCGTGTGCCTAATAAGCGTCTTCTGATCAACATCCGGTCTTTTGGTCCACGTTACCCATTGCTTAATTGGTTTGCTTCATACCCTGAAGGCTCTAAACAAGCGGTGAAAATAGGAAAGGGTAACTCAACGCCCAGACCAGTCACAAAGGGGTGAACCAAGAAAGCGTCTTGCGACCGCTACTCTTTCCTGTGTATTTGAACGATATACGTGGAGTTACCAAACACAGCTAAATATTCCTATCCGCTGATGACACCAGACTTCTTTACCCATTTCCTCCTGGCAGTCTCAATTCCTGTTTAGGAAGTATACAGAAGCACAACGCGTCACCAGAGTCTCGGAGTCTAATTTGGCTGATGATAATTACAGCCAATAAATTCGCCATAGTTGTGCATGGATGTGGTGTGTCAGAGAGCTTCAAAAAGCTGAAAGATCATAGTATATCATTCGCTTACTCAGTACGCAACCAGGGCGTACACCAATCAGATCCGTTCAGTTTCGCAAAACAGATATTTTCAGGTAGCTAGAGCTGGGCGGACGATTGGTTACACTAAGCGCCATTTCTTTCTTCCTGCTCCTCAGTTACAGCCTTATAAACCGCACGTCCGTGTATGGCCACTTCTACGGGTCTGCTAGGCTAGCTCTGGAAAGTTTCAAGATGCACTCGCGAAACCTTCGCTGGGCTCCCCATCTTCTTTGAGCTACAGAGAACGCTGCCAGACGTTTGCACTAGGCGCTGCTCCTCTACAGCGGATCAAACTCAACCATGTACTTATGTATAATCTGACTTGTGATGATGAATTAATCGTCAACTTGTTGATTCGGTTACAACGTAGCTCAAAGCATAACATTCGAAAGGAGGACGTTACTTTCGCAGCTTCCACACCACAAAGAACTACGGTCAAATTTTCCCCAGCGAAAATTCCTACATTTGAGAAGAAACTCCTAAGGGTAATTAAGGTCAATAAGAATATACGTCAAATCAAACGAAAATTAGAAACTCTCCCGGCTATACCGAACGTCATGTCCATTTTCAAAACCTGTCCTTGAAAGTGGATCCGTTAAAATCTGAGGGGAAACACTCTGTGTCACGTGGTGTTTCGTCACGTACCCTACGAACTGGCCAAAGCTGTCAGTTTCACTATTGGACGTGTCTATCTAGATTTCAAAGCTCATTAATGACTCCAGCGGGGTAGATTCTTTACACAACTGTTTCAAACTCGCACACGAGTAAGAAAACATGTCTATTGTCAACACATGTGAGTGACAATATACACACACCCATTAGTAATAACCTATTCATCCTGGTACACTCTTATTTCGCACTTCGTGATTGCCAGATGTGTGTGGTTATTGGTAAGTATACGACAGGTGTGCGCCGTAAAACTCTTCATAGAAATACTCAACCTCTGTGTCACGTATGAATACACAAAAACTTCGCGCTACATTATGTAACTCTTCCTCTTCTAATTGGCCGCCTGGCTGTCTGTCTTTGTTGTCAGACGTCTCTTTCAATCTATATATCGGCCTTATGGAGAAAATCGGCATCGAAATTCGGCAGCAATCATACACTACGGGAAGCCGTTGATCGATCATTTTTAGCGTTACACGATAACAACTGCTCGCAAGTGTTATATATTTTAACAACTGACAGTTATCAATGGCGCATAAAAAGTTTTGTCAGAACACCACACATTCCAGTATTCGTCATAGTCCACATGGTCATTCTACGTTCTTCCGCTCATCACGTTATTTTGCTTTTCAGTTCTCATTCCAAAATCATGTCCCATGCGAGGGGACCCTTCGCCATGTCCGAACACGGATCTGTAAAACTCCGTCAACTGTGAACATACAACGTCATCCGGTCCAGATTTCCAGCCAGTCCCCCATGAAAGTACGCGCATTCTTACCTCTCTTCACCCCGACACAATTTTCTACACATTTTTTCCAGAGCCGCCCGTACTAAATAAAGGCGGGATTTTTCAACAGCGCACTTTCATCTTCGTACGCTCGCCTCTTTGTCACGACCTTGACCAATAGACCAGTTGTCATTTTGTGGAGGTTAAATCGATGTAACTACTCAGTTTTGAGAACTATCACCCCAGAAGCATGTATTTAAAATTTTACAAGAAGTGGAATTACCCTCTCATGATGTTCGTTCTGTTGCTTTATCCATGTGATTTATTCACATGTTTCCCACAATTGTTGCACTCACATGTGTGGCTTCACAACCTGCAAATTTATCACGCTTACCTTAGCGTTTTTCCACAGATACGTTGAGAAATAGACCGGTACTATGATTATTTCCCGCATTCATGTACGCTCGCACGCATGGGGTTGCCAATCCATTGTTATGCTCCGAATTCCTCATGTCCTATCTAACTAGCGTACATTAATTATATCGGGGTTCCTAGCGGTTTGTTTGTGTTATTTGCAATTCAGAATGAACTTGTTAGGTTCGGCGCCGATAGACTGGAGATGACAGTATGGTCACGTTGTTGTTATGCACATAACATTGAGTAACCTTGTGCTACTGTCAAAAACTGTAAATACTGAGTGACCCGGAAACGCAAGAAAGCGGACGTCCTGTTTGGTGAATAATAATAATAATAATAATAATAATAATAATAATAGTAACAATAATAATAATAATAAATTTCTCAACGCATACGTGAGATGCACGCTGGGTTATGTGCGATCACTGCAGATATTGATAAATGATACAATAACGATTAATTAAACAGTAGCACAAACGTGAAGTTCGCTGTCAAAACGGACGTGGTCAAAAAAGAAATGACCGTAGTTTATGAAGCTTTGATGCACGCAACAGAGAAGGAGCTAGTTCGCTGGCTTCACAGATCTGGTCCCTGAAAATGGGATGTTACACTAATTTACTTTTTACACGGTTATGAGGGCAATTTTTTAAATAGTTGAAGGTCACTCTGGGGAGAACGTCCATACGCTTCTCTGGAGTTTTTCGCCATCAAGGGATGAAACTAGCGTTCAAAAAATGTCAAGATAGGTCGGCTTGACGAGGCAAGGCGGAAAATAAAAAAATCCAGCAAATGATCGAGAAGATTCCGACGCAGGATTTCGTAGATATCTTGAAAACGTCAAAAAGTTGAACATCTCGCGAACCGTTCAGCCAAGACGAATTTCCATGTGTCCATCTGTCGCAGGAAAATTCCCCCGCTCAGGGGATATTCATGGAGATCGGAAAAAGAACGCAATTTCACACATTAGATGAGAAAATGTGGGGTTATAAAATTTACTGTGACAAACAATGCGTATGCAGAATGTTTTGACATAGAATTCATGCGTTACTTTTATTTTCGCTATGATTTTTGAAATATATAACCCTATCTACTGTTTGCTGTGTCATTTTGCTACGCACCCGAGATTTATTCAGGCAAACGGAGAATTGTGTCGTTAGTTTGGAGGACCGTATGAAACGTGCGTGTGATAACTAAAGCTCACATGACGTCGTTATGCTCGGCTTATTATTAAGCTCCAAATTCACGTTTTCCCGTAGTCTGGGCACTGCATATACATGAATAAACGCATTTTATTGAAATAATGTTGATTTGCAAACGATTTGGTTAGGGCACAGTAGGCCAGATGCTAAATGGCCATATGAGTAAACCATACAACAAACCGTCTCGAGCAGGCGTCTTCGAGTGGCGTTAGACAGCGGGGTGGTTATCTACTCACTACGTATATGACGGGCAAATTTTTCTCGGACCACACTCAAAAAGTCATTAGGTGATACGGAGTTTGAAGATAGACATTGTGTTTTTCAACGGAAGACAGCTGTCCAAACCCTTTTCAAAATTCTGAATGTTGTTACTGGCTCTGACTCCAGTTGGAAGTTTATTCCAAATGTAGAAGCACTTAACAACGAAGAAGTTCGCACTTCCATGTTCCCGGGATATCAGTGTTGACAAGGTGGAACCCTCATTTCTTAGGCTATATGGAGGGCTGTGTTGTGAGTGGACGGTACACGCTGTGTTATTCGCATCGGAATGTATGAGTTTATACAGTAGCGTCAGGTTTGACTGTGATCTACGCAACTAAAGTGGATCAATGCCAAATTTTTCACAGCGTTGTCTGTAGGTGAGCGAAGAAGAATATCCCAATAAAATTTTGGTAGACGATCGTTAAAGGTTTTGTAACACAAGCCTATCAGATTTGTGCAGATAGTGGTAAATGAAAATGCAATACTCTAGTTCAGGCCGATTACAAAGTTTGTAGAGCGTCAGCTTTGCAGCTGGTGGACTGAACGTTTTTTTCATACATCCCATTGTTCTTTCAGTTTTTGCTACCTGGAAGCATACTTGTTTGGAGAAAATAAAGGAGTCTGGGTACTGTATTCCTAGATCTCTGGCCGAAGTGGTTGTATCAACATTACAACTATCTAGTGATATGGAGCCGTGAGGTGATTTACAAACATAAGTGATGATGTTCGATTTGTTCGCTGAGAAAGACATCAGCCATGGTCTGCACCACAACTGCAATGACGCTAGGTCTTGTCGTACAGTTCGTAGACAGAAGTTGATGTTGCTGCTCTGGCGGAATATGTAAACGATTCTGATATCGTCGGCAAACAAAAGGGGATTGCCATGTCTAATAACGTCGCACATGGTTCTTAGCGGGAGGGATCTTCCATGTGATAGAGACTATATCAGAGGAGAAACTGGAGGCTAATAGTCGAATAAGCTGCCTGTGTTGAACAGTTGACGATTTTCATGTCGTTGACAAGAAGCTGGCGACCATGCTCTCGCCCCTCATTTATTAACTCCTCGTTGATACCTCCCTTTGCATTTGAAGTCTTCTTGGTAAAGACTACAAGCTTTCCTTCCAAGGACCCGCACGGTACTCCGAATTACGCAAGCAACAAATCTTTCTTTCGCGAACGTTAATTTTGACGCATTACCAAATCTTGATATCGATTAATTGTTGGAAATTTTTCTCGCCCAGTTTACCCACCTCACTCCCCACTGTTGGATCTTTGTTTATGAGCACCTTGGTTTCGTTTGCGCTTGAAAGTTTCACCATAACATGACTGTTATATCTGGTCATCTTCACCTGAATCGTTAGTTTTGGAACCCGTGTATTTGCTTAATTTTAAATCAAGGTTTCCTGTTATTCTCTCCCACATGGTTTTTATTCCTTTTGTCAAAGATTACTCGGCGCGTGAAAAAGTGCAAACGAGCGAAATGAAGCATAAACTGGAATGAGCACGTGTTGAGAAAGAAAAACAGGCAGTAGAAAGGGCTGAGAGTGGCCTGATGAGATGAATTTCACACAAACAACTTTGCTATAAATAAGCAAAGCTTTACGGAGCGGATTACCCATCGACAAGGAGCACACGCCTCCATATGGGTAATCAGGATGCAACGCAAATAACATTGGAGTGTGGATTTGGGGGAGAGAAATGACGTTGCGACCAAGTCCCAACATCAGCGAAAGGTGGTGCACAACTATCCACCCACAGCAGTGAACACGATACTTGACAATCCATACATGCCATGCCGGCGCACAGAAATCCAGCAGAAGGTTAGTGGCGAACAATTTCCACCGCTGAAAAAGTCGATTGTTCGAAAACTTCTGCAGTGGAAGTTACATTCGAATGAGAAACAAGGCCGGGTGAGGGAAGTGATGAAAGGGTTGATATTATCTAGATCAGCTCGTGACGAGAAGCCCTGTCTGAATTGAGCAGGAATGATGATATGTACGTCTGATGCGGCAGCTCGCAACACGGGGTTGCGAGACGGCACGCCTCTCAGATCTTCGGGGAAGACGAACGGTGTAAGTAGAAAAACATTCTCCCTGGGAACGTTGTGGGTTCGGAGAACACCATGGGTTTTCAAAACATTACTACCGAGACCACGAGTAGAATACGTTAGAAAACTTTTGCGTTCAAAAGTGGTTCGGTGGAGCTTAGCTTAATTCACCACTACCTCCTCGAAATTCTGGTCATTTTTTGCTCGAACCAGAATGTTTCCAGTTCGAACCGGACGATACCAGTTACGAAGCCCAAGTTTCACGGTCTCACCTGACCACACAACAGAAACACCACAGGTTTCCTGAAGTTAGTGCCTGGTGGACCTAGTTACCCCTCAACGACCGATTCATTTCCAGTTGTCTTCTTCTTTCGGTTTGCTGCCTGTAATACGTGGAAATGATCCGATTGGGACATCAAGGTCGATGTTTTGCGAAATATTGTAATACAGAGTTTACGCCACTCTTTGGCTTTGACAAAGAACCCTTAACAATAGGTTTCGACGCACATTTCTGGATTATTTCGACAATCATTCTCAAGGAATTGGATAGGGTACTTAAGAATCGCATGTACTCACAAAACATAGAGCACAATTTTCAATAATTTTCTCTCATCACAGCACAGTTTTAATAAGATACTCGTCTATACATTGATCTTCATTGCCGAACCGTTTCAGCTGCTCAGCGGGCTCAGAATTTGTTGACGCTGGCCCCATTTTAGACGCGACTATTCTAGATCCAGCACATCAACAGGCGTCTCGAGTAGACTAAGCGTAGCTCGGACATCCATTAGACTTGCGAGACTAAGAACGCTCGATAGGTCCATTTTCGTTGGGATCTGCTCTACCTACGAACTGGACAAAGGTTATCGATTCACACTTACAGTGTCCAGGCGTATCGTGTTTGATGCATACGAGGCACGGATACGTTCCCTTGGTTCCCAATCGCCTCAGGCTTACCAGGAGGTTTATTCCGTTTGTTTGACAGTGAGGGGCGTGTTCTAAATTTTTTGCGCTCGGTGTGAACTTCTCCAAATTTCGAAAATGAAACAGATATGGGGAGCTTAGTCCATGAGGTTACGTCACGCACCCTTTGAACCAATCAGAACTAACGATTACAGGATAGATATTATACGTTTAGAATTGCCAGTGGACAGGAAAACAAGTCTATAGTTATCACGTATAGATGTCAATACACATGCCCGTTAGTAACAACCCAATCATACTGGTACACCCTTACCCCATACTTATTGATAGCTTGTGTGTCTGTGTCGTAAACCACCATGCAAAAGCCGAACATGCCAAAGTTGTTCGGGAAACGAAATGAAACTAAACCTGTTCGTCTCATGACCGCACAATAACCTCGAGTTGCAACTCTTCCCTTTACTCCTATGATAGACCACCAGGAAACCTCTCGGTATTGTCAAACATCGTTCTCATATACACCAGCTGTACAGAGATAACTGACATTTGAATCCGGAAGTAACCTTATACCACGAAAAGCTTATAATCGATCACTCCTCGCGTTATTTGATAACAGCGTATGTTTCGTCAACTAACACAATGCTATAAACATCACATAGAAGGTTATGCCAGAATATCACGACCTTGAGCATCAGGCCAGCGATCACCTTGTGTAGTCCAAATTGATTTAACAAATCAATTATTTTATCGACTTGTGCAGACCCCAAGCACTATCTTCTCAGAACCACGAAGCTCGAAGTTTTCTGCCTAGACTTGAATTTTACCTTCATATAATATCTGTTTTCGTCTCTCTTGTTGCTCTACTCACATAGCTGATTCGTTGTACAATTAGCAAATTTGGTGTTCAATTATGTATATGCTAAAAATCACTGCGTTGATTGCGCTCTCCTGAGTGTGTTTCTCACATATGCGTCGAGGATTATACCATTATTAATATGTTCCGTTTTTCGTCATAACTCACATAGTCAGTTTTACGTTCTTTCGTTCATCGCGATTTCGCTCTCCATTCTTGGTTTCACTGACATATCCCGCGCGAGAAACCATCTCGCTCCTCCCGGACATTCAACATTTCGCAGTGGTTGAGCATATCGCGTGCTCCTCAAAACTCTTCAGAATTTTAGCGAAGAATGACGTCTTGTCGAAAAGTCCATCTGTTCCCCGTGAAAGTATATGCGTCCTCACCTCGCCCCCATCATGAGAATATTTTCTAAACATTTTCCAGGGACTATCTACGTGAATAATGAACAAGTTATTCCCCAATACATCCACTCTATCCTCCAGGCACCCCTCTTTTGGCACGACCTTGAGCATTAGGCCAGTGATCACCTTGTGAAGTCCCAATTGATGAAACAGATCAAATACTTCATCGATTTGTGTAGATCCTAAGTACTATTATCTCAGAATTATGTAGCTCGAAGTTTTCTGCCTAAAATTGAAATTTCCCTTCATATAACGTCCGTTTTGCTGCTCTATTCACATAGCTGACTCACTGTACAATTTACAAATTTGATGATCAAATATGTATATGCTTAAAAATATGTACGTTGATCACGCCCTCCTGAACATGTTTCACGCAAATACGTCGAGAACTATACCATTATTATTATTATATTGTTATTACTAAATTCAGTAATTTTTGTGTTCGATCAACTGGTGCCACATTTTCCCCCAAGTTTCCAGAAGGTGAGGCTTTGTTCTGCGAAGAAGCACTCACCTGTTCTAAAATGTGCGAGAAGTATCCTCAAATGAACTCAGATGATACCTCTGTTTGATGGTCACCTGCACCTTATCCATAGCTGAATTATACGACTGCCTTAAAAAGAGCCATTTGAATCGACTGGCGTCCTGCTGCTCAAAATGTTGCCCGGTAGATGTCGTTCAAAATCCAAGCCGTGTAGCACACCAAGAAAGGTGTTGGCGGAACCGCCACCGTGTGTGGATGCCTCAGCTTTTTCTGTACCAACATTCGCCGATGTGTTTACGAGAGTCCTGAAGAATATCATTGCATTGATTCCACTGATCGATAACGAGCTGTGCTCTTTTCAAGACGTGGGGGCTCTCATGCGGTTGCAGGCCGGATCCCGCTCCAAGCTGGATTTACTGCTCTTCGCACTAGGGTTAGAAATCATTCGCGCACATGTTTTAACTTCAGTAAGGAAAAGTAACCGCATAGTGTTGGACATACGGTGGGCAAGGGGAAAACCATACGCTACACCCACCAAGGTTCGACGGAATGTTCGGAGAATTCCGTTCAAAGAAGTCAGGGACTCTTTCACGTACGACCAGGCCAAAAGCATAGCCGCGGTTGATGCGCACTACCGCAGAATAAAAAACAACCTGCTGGTTGCCACGGGACTGTTTGCACCGACGTTTTCTTAGTCGAGTGCTAGCCGTAGACCGTGATGTATTCAGTCATTGTGGGAAAACATTATTTTACACCACTTTCCGCCTTATTGCCTTGGTACATGGTGCATAAGTTGAAGCAGACGAAATCTGTGTCAGAGACTGATATGTTTGTTTCAAATGGTTGTGAGATGAAAACGGAGATATTTCTGAAAATCCCTATGGCTGCTGTTGTGGTCGTTGCAGTTCAACAAATGGATATCTAGATAATCTATATCTATAAGGGTAGGAGGCAAACTCACCAAACCGATTTAGTCTGGACATCGGTAACGGCTGATGAAATCAGTCATCATTTCAAACCATCCAGGGACGCGGTGACGGCTGACGAAATCAGACAGCAACAAAGCACTGGGGTCACAACGGACTGACAAGCAGGCTACGTGTAAGCAAGTGTGGGTGTCACGCCACCCAGAGAAACTAACGCCTATGGATTTGGCCTCACTTGGCCACTTGGAAACGGAGTGACCTAAACAAGCAGACAGTGACTCATCACTATTTCATGATATATATTTACAGGCATTTCATTCATTCGGTCGAACTGGTTTTTGGCAATACAGCGTGTTTACCGCAACCGTGTCTTTCTTGTCTCCGCACAACTTAGA
>QNGE01005747.1:0-13119 GCA_008508345.1 Paragonimus westermani
TAACGCTTGTTTTCGGAAGGGTTGACTGGAAAGACTGCATTAGTGCCAAATTTGCATGCAGATAATGGTGATGTTCAATCTGTATCATTCCCGGACTACCCGTCTGTTGTAATCAAACCACGGAAAATGAAATAACAGCAAGGAGATTTTGTCAGTCCATGACTATCTACACCTGATGACGGCACTTCACCTGACGTTCCCGGTGACTTGTGTAAAACAAAGACCGCCACGAAATTTCTTCCGATGTTTTACTCCCTGCGTTTGGTACAGTTTGATCGATACACTGGAGATGTGTCAGTCAGTTTGGCGAGAACGATAATATTATTCAGAATAATCAGGCGTAGGAATTTGTACATAGTACTTGCTATCTGTTCGTAATAGTCACTCCAGGTACAGACTTTTGGTGCATTCTTATGTTTGTATAATACAGGTTCCTAATGAGTAAATGTCGATCTCTTCAACCTTAGAAAACATCACTCCGTAACCTTCATCTTTCCAAGGTATTTGATGTAATGGGTGAACAACGCATACCAGTGGCTTGGCTGATGTACAGAAGGTGTTTTAAAGGTTTACTGTTGATTTTCCCAATAAACTTTAGGGCAACTTGTAAGCAATTGGGCACTTGGTTTGTTGACCTCTCGCTCACGTCAGAAGATTCTTCGAAGCAGACGAACCGGTTACAAATTTGATGTTACATATGGCAGGTTATAATTATGCAACCGGTAATGTACAGAGTGTACCTAAAGTTAGAAACAGAGGCGAATTCATAAACAGTAGATAAATGTGATCACGAAGACGGTTAATCATTGATGCAGTGAATTCTAACAAATCAAGCGTATTCGGTTATCAGAATTGCGGTCCCTATAAATTTAGAAGAGCTATACTTCAGTATGCTGATAGGTGTGACTTTTAGAAGACTACAGGAAAGATGTGTTTAATGAGACTGTGGAAGCTTCAGCTAGTTTGTTGATATTGGATCGTCTTTTTTATTAGGTCCTCAGTCGTTTGATTCAAACCATGAAGGCGTAAAGTCGTGATAACACCGTTTATTGGAAAAACCATTCAAACTTAGGCCACAGGGACTCTAAAGATACAGATCGAAACGGTTATCATACATGGTCGGCAAGGTGCAGAGCGAATCAGACGAAAAAATCATGTATGGTAGTCAGAAACAGAGGGAATCAAACGAGGCGGTCATGTGACCTATCTCAGATCGTTAGAACGAATCGCATTACAGTTCAGACAGCATAGCGGGGTCCGACCGCAGCTGCAATCTGATTGGCTCAGTGGAGCAATACAAATCAATCCACAAAAGGCCGGACAGATCGACAGATATGACTTGATTCAAATGGACTGCTTCGTTAGGTGATTCACCTCCCAACAGTGGGGTTTTCGTCGGATGTACGATGGACAACAACTTGGGAGAACCATGGTCACATAACACTGTGTAAATGGGTTTCATTTCGTTTTCAATTTTGCCATGCACATCAACTGTACTTGCAAATCTTTTGCACTTAAGCATTCCACATTCAAGCATTTCACATATATGCAAACTGTCTGCTTGTAGTAAACCTTCGATAAAACACGCTGGTTTGTCTACGAGATAGTAGTGCGCGTGACAGAAATTGAATTCTTCTCTTCGTAATAAAGGGAACTTGAAATTTCGGCCCAGGAATAACGCTCTCAAGTCAAGGCGGAGGTGGGTACATAGTGACCTACAAACGTCCTCAAGTCGGAAATAGTAGTTAAGATCACTAAGCCAACAATCAGCACAGTGGAATGAAGGTCGAACGGGGAGAAAAATAACCGAAGCTATCTCTCGACTGTTCTGGACGCTTCTGCTTACTATGATTGAGTAAAGTCGTCTTTGCGAAAAAGAGGGTAGTGCTGAACGAAAAATGGGGTTTCCTGACACGGTTCTAAATGACGTTGCGTCATATTCTCCATTTTTATCCTTGGATGTATTAGTGCTGAAATTAGAATTTCTCAAAAGCCATCTTGCCTTTACTTTGCATATCGAAAGCGAATTTTGTAGCCGGTTGATAATTAGCAGAAGAGCAGTTAGACCAACGTTTACACGAAGGCAACTTAGAACTGATGACCTTCTGGGAATCGCGTTTTTTTTTAGAATTTCAACTGTATTTCCGAAAACAGAACTTTTGAAGGTTTTGTCCAATTCAAGAGATTTACCAAACAGAGATATGTCGTAGAACTTGTTTCCTAATGTGTAGCAAGACGGATGGCAACCCCAACTTGATTGCTTCTGATGCAAGACCAAATTTAATCAGCGGTTACACGAGGTGGTACACGGCAGCGCTTGAAACGTTCATAGCCTCAACAGGTGAAAACACCTATCAAAACAGTTCTAATATTTCATCCATCTATTCCATGTCCACTGACTGAGTATCTCAGTCGTTCGTGCACACAACGTTAGACAATGTTCGTGTTGATACTGCTTCACCGATTGCTATCAGTTTCGGGTTACGGTTGCGCAGATAGATTTTGAATTCGAAACAATTGGTTCCCTTGAACAGTTTGAACAAAGCAGTTAGAGCATGAAAACTGGTGGATGCGAGCATTTCGTGGTGACTCTTCAGCAGCAAGTTTAGAGTAACATGAGTGGGTTTCCATAGCAAACAACTAGAGGGGTGGATAATCAATAAGCGGGTTTGGAATGATTGTTAAGTCCAGGGAGCGGTCAATTTCACGAACAGTTGTTGCTTAACACACACAGCTGGCTCGAGTCGATTGATTACAACTGCATCAGCAGACCGAAAGAATCTTGGGTTTGAGTGATGTAACAGGACTCTGATTGTACATGATGGTTTGATAGCGTAACCAGTGATCAGGACGTGACTGGCAACTGAGGAATTTAACTGTTTACGCGTCTCAGCAACATTGCCGTTCTTTGGTAACATGGAATTCTGCACCCATTTAGTTGAATGTTCCTTCGTTCTGGCGCTCAAGCATCTCTCGGTTCAGCCTATGTAACTTTCACAGCAGTTACCTATAACCTGGTCAACACAATGTGAGTTGAAACCGGTAGGCTGATCTCTTTTGAATGAAGGCACTAGTGACTTCTGAGTCCGAGTGATTTCACGGGGTTCAGATTCACTGAACGTTCTCTTAGCTGAACTTCTCAACCGCTGTGTTGTTTGATGCACGGGATAATCAGCCCTAGAGGGCTGTATGTCGAACTTTTTGGATTACTTCGCCGGGTCACCTAAGTGGCCTGCTGTGGCGATATATTTAGCGATCGGATCTCGGTAATTGTCCCATTCGATAATTCGCTATGTGGAAGTTAAATTATTGCGAGAAACAATTTAACTCAAGCATTGTGTTTCTCTGTCTGTGTAGACGTCATTTCTATCGCAGTTGGTATATTCATTATGTGAGAAGCTGAGCAATCTGTTTCGCAATTATCACTGTGACAGAGATCAAACCCCGTAACGTTGAGTGAATAAGCATTTCAGCGGTGGGCTAGGTAATTTTTAATGCCAGCGTTATAGTTCGGGCTGTTGGTGGAATGACCACCTCTGAATGGCATTTTCAGGAGTACATTCATTTTCTTCGCATAACAGTTCACAAACGAAGATCATCAAACTTCCGTAAACTAACCGTGTTTTTTTGGCATGTATTTATTTGTCGTCTAGACAATCTGTTGGATAGACATCAGTGTTTATATGACGTATGGTCTTTACTATGATCCACTTAAAAGCAGTCAGCGGAAAGCCAGAAACTCTTAATTTGATTTCATAAAGAAATGACCGATGCAACGTTCCCTCTCGACTTGTCGACAAACAACAAATCGCATAAAATGGAACAGAAATTCTGAAATAAAAGCCAGGATNGACAAACAACAAATCGCATAAAATGGAACAGAAATTCTGAAATAAAAGCCAGGATGTTTGTGTGGCGTTAACAGAGAAAGAGAGGAACAAACAATTCTCTTGTACGACTGTGCACTGAAAATCACAAAAAAGTCACCGTATAGAATGTCAAAAAGGGTATTTCGTTAGTGTGTCGACATTTGTTGTGTCCGCAAGAGGCGCTTGGCCAACAAGTTGGTTTGTTGCGCAAACTTCCGTATAGGTCATGTCAAAAACCAAACCACAAACGTGTACACTCATTTGCACGACGGACATGCACTCACACACATTGGGTGACAGTACGTGGTCATTCGCCTCGGTGAAAGTTCTCACACATCATGTACACACTGTTTCGATAGTCACTTCTTGTCCGTCGTGTTCGGGGCTTGTCCTTTTGCTCCTGAATATCCCCATGTGGGTGATACACTACTTGTGAGTAGTATACTACTCACAACGAAACTGCCTGTTATACAACACACTCAGTTGCTTCGAACACGTCTTCTAATGACAGACTGAGCCTTAGAATAACTGTGGAATGCGTAATCAAAAATCCGGACTACGAGAAATCGACAGTCTGAATTAATTGATCACTTCAACTGGGGAAAAACAGTCAATTTCTACTAATCACATCAGTTTAGGACTCGCGTGAATGCTTTCAGGAATATTTTTAAATTCGCAAATCGGTTTGTGGACGTCAACTACCCATATCGCATGTTCCTAATGTCGGATTTTCATAAGTGAGTTAATTTTCTTTCTACCAACTCCTCAGTTGAAGGTTACGGATTACACTTAAAGGGTTGTTTCATTCTAGAGGTATGCACTATAGTCAAGCGTGTACAGATTGTCACTTTTCATCAATGAACTAAAAGGTAGATTACCAACAACCTATTATTGCTGTTTATCTCACACTTCGTTGAACATGTAAATCATTGCAGATTTTTCTCGGTCAATCAACACATAATACTGGCGCCACCGTATTTTATACAGTGAAAATTAATCTGTGACCCAGAGGCAGGTTGCGTATCTTAACGCTTCATGCAATTGCACACGACATTAGCACTTATCTAGGGACTACGTTAAGTATGAGGTAATCATTTGAGTAACCTGTAGATGGATTAGTCATCTGACCTTAGCGTCAAATATTCATGCAATAGCACGTGCGGTAGAGTTCACCGGGTACGCACATTGGAAAGGTAGCAACAACCGCAAAAATGATTGCGTGCTTCTGGTTAGTTTAATCAACAATCAGCTAGTACTTGTCATCTCGTTACGCCACTAAACCTAGGCTGGCCGTTCAGCGTTCTCCCGCGGCCACATGAATACCAGCTACAGAGCACACAAAGCATTTGTTTCGTTGTCCAAAACCAGTACGTTGGTTGGGAACAGAACAGGATCTTCCTATAAGGTCACAACTACCCCAGTGAATACACCATTGCTCGGGTGACACTGTCAGCGTGTGGAGCAGAAAACGACTCATTGAGTGATATGTAAAACGGTTGTCAGGATAACGACTTGGTGAGCGTGAGATTGTTCATCTTTGAGCTGCAACCGCTCAACTACCAACTTCAATAACACTGTAGGACGAGGGAAAAAACAATTGGAACAGGTTTGTAGTGGGTAACCTTCTAAAGCAATAATGTTGTCGAACAATCGACCTGACATATCACATGACGAACTGGCTGATTAGCGATCAGTAATCATTCCTGACAAATCCTTCATACACTTGCGTGACTAAACAACCCTTTTTCAAGCCGGATCCCTGACAGTGAGGTTTAAGTGATATTCTTTGAACAGTAGTTAGTATAAGGCAAACCATTGCCCACCAGTGTCCTGCATTTCGTGATCAAACTGTTCTCAACATTTGCTTCGAGCAGCCGATTTTGTGAAAATTCTTTATAGAAAGTAACTTGAAGTTTCAATCAGCTATCTTCAAAATGGGAATCATGGGCCAAAACTCGCATTTTGTGACTGAAGCTCATAAAATAACCTCTTGGAATGTTCTGGTTGAGACCCCAATAATAGCTACAAACACATGACAGCTCAGATCGTCGAACGCAGCCGTAATCAAATGAACGTCTTTGACAGTTGATGAACTTCATTCGACGTCCAGCAGATGCTTCACCTGCACTTGCTGAACCACATCCCACATGATTATTGGCTGATTCATAATGGCAAATCCGTTTCTTTTGATCGTAGTTTAGGGACCACATGGTCAGTGGCTTATTTCTGGTGAAGTGATTGCTTTTTTGATTAATTTGCCTTCTCTGAAGTGTCATACTTTGTTTCCTCCCCGAAGTATTAAAGACACGTGTCTCGCCGAGACCAAGGCGATGAGCAAGTTGCCTCGATGCTTGATCAGCCACAGGGCTTGAGAGGTTAAAATGATTACTTAGGTGTTTTGCTCACAATAACTCCAGTATAGGTGATACGTTCAGTCCTCGTTACGCTAGCGACGCTTGATAGGGTACGTAAATAATCTGTGTTTTAGTCATAGGGTAACAACAGCGTAACAAGTGGCATGCTACAGGTGAGAGCACGGACAGTGACCAGGTTTTTAAAGCACTGTCTGGAAGGAAATACGCATCACGTTGAAAAGGCGTAGTTTTCAGCCTACAATCTGCTAGTAAGTCGCAAGGAGCAAATGATGCCCACAATCTACATCTGACTTGCGACCTGCAGTATAACAGCATGATAAAAGTGCCATTTACCGATATGAAATGGATAGACTAATGACACTGGCGATGTGGAACAACCAGAACGTTTTGCAAGCTGCCTTGCGTTGAGTGGAGGTTAGGGTATCAGCTTGTAATGAAAAGCCCTCTAGGGAGGAATCAACTCACATTAGAACCAGAACTGGGGGCTGCATTCAGAGCTAGACAAGGGTCTCTGTAGTAACCTGATGTTGTTCCAAAATCCCGCTGGTCCAAACTCAAAGGATCATTCCTGGAAGGATTGGTATGCAAGCAAAGGTAAATCCTCAGAGTTGGTCCACTTGAGAATTGCTTTTTTGTCACCATGCTGAGTTCACACTAATTACGAAGGGCCCATCGTATGTGAACCTCCCACAACAATCACTTGAGATAAATTCGCAGGCTATTCCCTGATATCCACACAACGTTTCTATGTGAATGGATAACTACAGACATAAAGCCCCTGCTTAAAGAGCCGACTAATTCAGCCCGTCAAAATACATGTTTGGCTAACTGAGCTTCTCGGTCTCCGTTTGCTCAAAAGAGGTGATGGGAAGGTGATCGAATCTGGGTCAGTGCTGTCGGCGTTGTGTTCTCATCGGACTGATTCAATATGCAGAGACACACCCATCGTTCACGTGGTCCAGCTGTGGAAAAGTAGATATTCGGTTATTCTGGAACCTACAATAACATTTCTATACCTGTGCTTGAAACGTGCGCTACGGGATCAGCTACAAAGTTACATCCGGAGTTCGACCATTTCATTGTCAGCCCGTTCCCCGTGCGCCTGCAGAAAATTTTCACAATTAACCAATGGTCCTGATAGTGAATCTTGACCTCAAAATATTTAGCAACGGTATTAGTGGAAAAGCGTACTTCTAATACCGTTGAGGTGGTACACGAAATTCGCGAAACTACTGGTTTATATACAGGGCATCGGCTGGGCACAAGTTGTCTCCAATTTGGCCGCGTGCAATTTGCCACGCTATTATTTTTGCTTACAGCATACTACTCGTGCTGCCGGATGAGTAGTTGAAATAATCCGACAAATAAGTTTAAAAAATGGACAAATGATCCACGGGTGTACGTAAAGGTATTTCCAGCTGGCCTCATGTCCACAACTTCGAGGTGTTGTAGGTTTGGAGTGTACTTTTGAGCCAAATCCAAGAAAGGCACGCTCTGCGTGCAACAGATAAAAGGAGAATGCTAAGAAGACTGGCTAAAAATATCTGATGAATCCACTCATAGGTTTCTCAAAATACCCTCCCATCAAAAACGTTTCCTCCGCAGTAAACACTTTCAAGCATTCGGGGGAAACGGAAAACTAAAAAATGATGGCACAGAAATATGCTGAAACACCACAGCTTCCTGTACTTTGTTCTATGGAAAACTAATGATTTACAGACAAGAAGATCAATTTTTTTTTACATTTTACAATCTACCAACCCGACTGTATTGTCAATACGAAAACAGGTTTGAAGTGAGTTACGGACCCTGATTTGGCCTGGTCAAATAATCTGGAGAAAGTACAAGTTGTACCGTCTGTTGGCAGTATGACAACACAATTATTCGAACTAACAGAGATGTGAACACCGTAAACGCCTTCAAAACTAATTCTTACAGTGGCAACTTCGCCTTACCAAAAATTGCCCAAATGAGCAAGGGATCTTATATGGTGCATATATTTAATAAAAGCAGGTTCTAATTGAAGTTGAAGTATAAACTGTAGTAAACGCAAGTGACAACAGCTTCTATGTTCTTCTAAACATTTCAAACAATCTCTTTGAAAAATAACTCACTGTGGTTGTGTTTTGTTCTTGTCACAATCTCCGACAAAAAAAGGCTGTATGAAGAGTCCATCGCTAACACCGCTTTTAGTTGTGAGGGCTTTCGATTTGCATCAGCCAGCACGGTTCCTCTGCTGCTCACCAAAGATATGAATATCCATGGTGGTTCAACGCCTGGTAGCCACACGACAGTACTTTCGACCATATGAATGGCAAAATCACAATACAACAGTATTCTCAAGTGCACCACATGACATTTTTATGAGTAACACTTCGTGTATTATAATAACCTTCGAAGGTGTATCAAATTTAGAACAAACGGATAAATTTCCGCCAAACAATATGGCTTGGAAGATTAGATGGACGAATGCAATGATTAAGACTACAAGAACGAGGGTTACCAAGGTAGATTGATGGATAGCACAAATTGCTCTTGAATCAACAAGAGAAATTAGGGTGTTTCGTAACAAAAACGTGGACGAATTGGAGGAGGCGATTCGGAGAGATTATTATTATAAGCGCGTCATAAACTCTGGTCGGCTTGTTTGAAAAAATAGCCGTCACTATTGATGTTGAGTGTCTTCTCTTCGCCCGTATACATACGTCTGACTTGTCAGGCACACGGTCAATTAGTTGTCAGTTCATCCTCCTTGTGCAGGATGTTCATACTGCGGTCACATGAACGTTTGTATAAACACGTATATGTGACATACGTAGGCCACTTATTCATACTCAAGGAGACTAGTAAGGTTCCAACTCGTTACAGAATACATAATTTAGGGACCTTATAAGTCTTAAAGAAAGCGAATTCATACATTTCCTTGTTACCGTTGACCAGTAGTCTACTAGGAACAGGAGGTCTATATGCGCCGCCTTCTTTGAAACTGTTGTTAAGACTATTTTTGAGAAGTACCACTGCTGCATTTCCTGAAATTTCGGGTTTTATCTGTTTTGAAAAGTGTTCGTCTGCGTGAATATTTCTAGCAGTTTATAAGCTTCAACGCATGGATACTTTACTCCGTGAAAGCCGTTCTTATGAAGCCTTATTCATACTACACAGAGTGAAGTTCGAAATACACGTACTATCTTGCCCGAGTAGACTTCCTACTCACAGACCTTCTAACTGTGACATCTGGTCTCTACGAATGGGAGAGGGTCAATTATTTCTGCTTCTATCTGGTTATCTTTGTGCTGATTTGGTCCTGAGAGTGTCATAGCTGAATCACTTGGGTTATCAGAAAAGGCAAGCAAGTAGTCCACTAGTATCCGTATTACATTAGGTTAGAAAAGGATTTCGAATTACGTCGGTTTTGCATTGGGGAACTCACTAGAAGAGAAATTAGAGGAACGCCCGGTGATAGCTCGTTCATTTGGAAGCTGGAATCCACACTGATTGTTAAGAAAAGCGTTACTAACTTATGTTCAGTGACTAGAGTGAGAAAAAGGCACCACTGTTTGAAGCAGTTTCACAACTGCCCTCAAGTTATTCGTGGGGCGGACTGCTGGTAAACGAAGATGCCACAGCGAATAAGTACTTTGTTTTGAAAATTTAAATCGTCCATGCGGTTGCTAAATCGAAAACTATCTCCCATTACATTCCGCATTGTCTTTCGTCAGATCAATTTCAAACCAAGGAGGAAACAGTCACATTTATGTACACAAAAGTGAAAAGTAGTCGGAAATTTTGGTTAGTATAGTTTAGAATCCACGCACAACTGATCGTACATTCCTTGCTCCCGCAAACAGTCCCACCAAACCTTTTCGAAAATGTTAATTCTCTGATTTCAGCCTGGAGAGATGTTCTAACTTTGAGACCCCCGATTGAAATTGAAGGGACTATTTTTCTTTTCTGTGCGACCGAGTGATATGGACGCTACACACGAGCGGGTGTTGAAAAACGCTTGCGTATAATATGTGAATGGTGTCTCATGCGAGGCTAGTGGCGTAGTGATCAACACGATCACCTCATGAGGGTGTGGCTAGAGTTCAAATTCCAGCATGATAAGCATATATTCCAATGCCAATTAGTGAAGGAGGAAAATTAAAATGGAGTGATGTTCTTCTTCGAGAGAGTGGGAATGAGAAACGTATGATCAGTTGTGGGCGCTGTTCAGTTCTCACAGTAAACTTTTCAGATCCAAAATTTTCGGCATCGTTGGCAGTTCAACAAACGATGGAAAAATGGAGTTACATGCGGATCATACCGTCAGGCATCTTTTTGGTGGTAAACAAAATCGAAATTTCAAATAACTCATACAGCGAACAATATTCGACCCAAGTGCAACGCACAGTTCACAAAGTGCGAACCAACTGCAAAGAACAAAAGGCATCCTGAGGTGAAGTTTGTGATACACTCATCTCATTAGAAATTGGACTAAACCTAAAATAAAAAGCTACAAACTTCTTGTTGAACAACACTCCACTTTTGGTCGATGCCCTCGCATACGGATAGACTTTCCAACCGGCCTCTTTCGAGAAGGAGCGCTGGACCCTTGTTTTGCTCTTGTTACAGCCCGTCGGTAGTGCATATCTTTGCCAAGGTCAGCATTAGAACCTCGGCCGGAGGTCTTCATTCTAGAAATGGTGCGGTCAGGATGTCTTCATTTTCTGGTCGTTGTGACCACAGTTGTTTATTGCTAATCCTCCATTTCGATGTATGTGAAAGTATACAACCATGAATGCAATTATTATTCTGGTCGGCTGACGTATCGGGCACCACCGCTCTCTTAGTTAACACCTTCCATTTAATGCGTACGCACGTTTTTAATAAGTGATTCCTGTTTCTGGCTTCTCGGTGTAGAGAACCACACTTTAGTTTCCGCATGTTTGAATTACGTCATGCTGCTCATCACCGACTCTGTACCCGACACACCACTTAGAACAGGATAAAAAGAGGACTACTTTCCACAGTTTACTAGATGTTTCTTCTTCTCAAACCGTGTGAGCAGTATCACTTGTAAACCGCTCTGTAAACTGGTAGTGTGCTAGTTGAGCAGGTTGTAAATTAAACATTTGTCTAGACTGGATGTTGATCATTTACTTAGTCTCATAGGTCACTTGTGTGTATCTGTAAGTGTACATCGCGTAGAGACTAGTACTACAAGTCTTAGTGTCCTTACCTAGCCATTGAATAGGTCTACCACTCGACCGCCACAGTTCAAGCATTCCAAAATTTATCGTGGTATCAATACGGTGCATGATCGTTTCTTCCTTTATTCACAGTTGACTTCACTATAAGGGAATTGTACACGGGTAATTGCGTTCAACTTACACAACTTTCGTAACGTAACGATTTCAAACTCTGAGTATTTTAAATGAATGGTTTTTGCCTCTACTTAATTTGGATGTAGTCGTATCAACCCAAGTTGGTAAGGCTACTCCAAAAGCATCTGAATGTAGGAAGCCAACCATTGAAATAATCTCAGAAGTGCGAAGTAATGAACAGGACTTGTTTTCTGCGTCTAGCCATTAGGTTGATTATAGCACAATAAATATGAAAACCATGACCAGAATTAGAAAGAAAATCGGCCAGTAGAGATTGTGGATGGTGTGTTTGTTGGTAGTTACACAATCATTGTTCTGATTGTAGACTAGGGACGGTTGTGATCACACATGAACTTCTGAACTCTGTGCTCAGAACCTAATGTAGATACATACATCAGTGGCCGCCAGTCAATCAAGCACTTTGGATCATTGGTTGCGTGAGTGCTATCAACCACACAGTCCGCACTCTACATTAATCGATCTTCTCACTCATTCTGGTTACTGTTTTCATAATCAGTGTGCTACGATTAACGCGGTAGTAGAATACAAAAAAACAATTCGCTCGTTTAGTTGTTGTCCCCATGACTTTACTGAGCGATTTTGAACGAAATAACCTTAGCTTCCAAACATTGCACGATCAACCCCAGTTACGTGATAGGCAGTTGTACAACCTTTCGATTGCATCAGGATGTAAACACTGCAAATTTCTGAAGAATTCACAGACTGATAGCATTTTGAAGCTAACAGAATGTTTACACATCCAACAAATGACTCCAAAAAAACGATGGTCACGGGTTTAAAATTTCTCTGCCAATCACACAGCAGGTTTCGTATGGAACTGAACTTGTATGAACCTGGATTTTGACTAGATATTGTATTATCTGAGACTGACACATGAGTTCTGTTCATATTCAAACCTAAACGAATTTGAGTTTGACAACCCTGTTCCCTATCAGTGCGACTGCTTGTACCACCCCGACTAGGTAGTTCATTTTGCCAGTTTCTGTAATGATGACGACGGTCGTGAATGTCATTTCACATAACCGCGGTGTACGTTCTTCCGACGACCGTTAAGCGACATACGTATAACCAACGACGCCAAATATCGGAACCAAATCAAGTCGCTGGAAACGTGATACTATTGACATAACTAGTCAGTTGCAAGGAACAAACCTCAATTCGTATTGACTCGTCAGTACCAAATTTGCAATAACATGAAACGGGTTTTTTATATCGAGCAGTTAGGGAGCAGGGTTGATAGTCAATCGGTGGTTTAGGAAAGGTCACTACGTCCAGGGAAGGGTCAAGTTTACGAGCAATTGTTTCTGAACACACAAGGTCGGCTTCAGTCGATTGATTGCGACCGCCTCAGCAAACCGCAAGAATCTTGGATTGGAGTGACGTAATAAGATTCTGAATGCACACATTGGGTCGATAACGTGACCAGTGGTCAGGACGTGTCTTGCGACTGCGGACGCCGGTTGCTTGCGTGTTTCAACAACACTGTCG
>QNGE01005747.1:13272-39396 GCA_008508345.1 Paragonimus westermani
TTGCTCGTAAACTTGACCCTTCCCTGGACGTAGTGACCTTTCCTAAACCACCGATTGACTATCAACCCTGCTCCCCAACTGCTCGATATAAAAAACCCGTTTCATGTTATTGCAAATTTGGTACTGACGAGTCAATACGAAATGCTTGCATCTACCAGTTTCCGTGTTCTAACAGTTTTGTTCAAACTTCTGAAGGGAATGAACTGTTTCAAACCTCAATTCGTTTGCATTTGTGGGATAAGACACAAGGTTTGGCTATAGTAGGCCGTCGGGGGTCCAAAAGGTCCTAAAAGTACAAGCACAAGCGACCGACAGGCAGTGACGAGCCGATCAAATGAGATCCGATCGGTCTGATGTGCGTTTAAATATCCGGCCTTCGGGCAGACCGATTAGCTGTTGACAGTTTCATGGCTGACCATGGGAATGCCGTGTTCACAGGGGTAGGAAGGGTGAGAATGCAAGATAACAATGAGCATATGGGCAGGTGTGTGAGATTCAATGATTGAGGGAGGAGGGCTGGAGGAATCAGTACTTTCAGTCACGGGCTGTGAGAATAACGATAACAAGTGTATAGTTAGGCGGGGTTAGGAGGAAGGGGGCGACAGGGTCAGTCGAAGAGAATGTTGAGCTGAAGAAATATCCTAAACCGGCTGCCAAAATTCCACGCAGGTGCCAATCGGCAAAAGATGTTACAATTCAAGTTCTGGTTGTCGCCTAAGCCTACCTAAAAACGCCCACGGGAAATAAGCAAAACGTACAAGGGAGTTCGAAGACGCACACCTCAGAGGGTATGCCCTGACAAGACGATCGTCCTCGAGTTGTGGTGTGTGTACCTCTCGGACGTCCCATATGTCGAAGAGCGTATTGGGTGAAAACCGCCTCCTATGACTACCACTCTACACTCTTGAGATTGAATCTCTTCTGCTGGACTCCTTCTGGAAGACAAATTCCTTATCCTTTCACAATATCGATAGGCCCGCCACGTAGGTCATGCCATCGATCAAGATGGCACAAGGAGTGTGAAGCCGTCCGGTCATCTCCATTGTCAGTAGCAAAGGCACTGAATCCAGTGTAAATGTCCGTTATGTAGTGCGACACAACCATTGAGTCGGTCCAGTAGGTTAAGTTTTCGAAAGGTGCTCGAAGTTCTTGTGGAACGATCCCAATTCTCATCATAAGAACTACCGCACTTAATTCAAGGTCAGGTAGGGGAACTGCATCAGCTAGCACGACTGCGCAATATGGCTGACCAAACTTTGGGAGAAATTGTACATGAGCCATTGTCCCATATCTTGTTTTTGAGACGTCATCAAGCACGCACTGTCGAGCACCGTTTGCTTGCTACCGTTCGCAAAGGCCGTAGCCCAGTAAACCCATTAAGCGTGCCAATGGCCCTTTCTTAAATGAACGTCATTTTGTCTGAGTTGGCAGATTATGATCTCTTCGTAAGTAAAAATCTGACGACTTCGTGATTTCCATTTCTGCGGTATATGTTTGATACACTGAAATTCGTCCCACCGTAGATGGTACAGTTTACTACTGTTGTCCGTTAACGTCACGTTTCTTAAGGGAAAACAGCCTGGGAAACGAACCTACTTTAATGTTCTCTTGTGTACGTTATTTCCGTCGGAAATGGAATAAATGAACTTACACGAGCTGTGAGAAGCTTGCAATGTCTATGCTCATCCGATTATTTGTGGGGCGGCAGTAAATAGGTAAAGAGTAAAGAAAAGAAAGCCCATAACGATTTTTTAAATGAAGGTCACAAGAAAACGGATGAAATAAATGAAAGACAAATTGGGATGTAAAATGAGAAATCTAACTCGGGTGTAATCAGACGCGGACGATTAACACTCCAAAGTTGTCTAGATGGTCATATTGCCTAGCCGATAGATTGTATGTATCACGCTTTCGCCTGAAGTGGTCTACTGGTGATGCTGCTGTAAACATTTGGATAGAGTGTTTCAAGCCAAACATGTCTTGACACTAAAAGAATGCTGTTCACACCTCAGGTGACTATTACGGCGTTGCAGCTACAGCCAGTGACTTGGAAAAGTGATTCGCGCTAAGCGTACAAGTGTTTCTCAGAGGATGCATTTTGTTGGTCAAAATACAACCACTTATTCTGCGCAGCAGATGTCTTTACACATTTGGTGAAATCAGTAAGCACAGTGTGGTGATTCATTACAAAATGATCTTGATAAGTTCAGATCTAATCTTTGCAGCCTAACAATGTTTCATTTTCTAGTTTGCTCAAACTCAGTGGTCGAAATACGGTTGGTCGAAATACAACCACTTATTCTTCGCAGCAGATGTCTTTACATATTTGGAAAAATCAGTAAGCACAGTATGGTAATTCATTACAAAATGCTCTTGATAAGTTCACATCTAATCCCTGCAGTTTAACAATGTTTCATTCTCTCGTTTACTCAAATTTAGTGGGAGGAACGTCTTCGTGAATGCCGGTGTGAATATGCTCAGTAAGGTTAGGCTAATCTTAAATCTAATGAATGTATGTGAATAATCACTAAACGCACGCGCGATTTCCGATACAGCAGAATAAACTTCTGAGAAGGCACGTAAATACAACCACTTATTTCATACTCTTATTACGATGGTAGCAAAACGATCATTTAACCAAGTGATGAAATCTCTACGGACAATGCGACTCAACAGTTTCACAATAACGAGTAGTTGATGGGAACTGGCTATCGGTTTCAACGTATTCATCGGTCTACAAAGTATAACTAATCAAAGAAACGTAAGGAAGTCATTCGACTGAGTTGAAACCTTGGCTCCAGAATTCTAGTCCGGTTCAGTCAGACGCATTTGCAACTAATAACTGCTGGCTGGTAATGAACTAATAGGGGTGATTACATGCAGCGATCGATGTTTCAATGTTCAGCATGTACTTAAATTCAATCAGAATATATTTTACATGCAGCCCACTTCCTAATTTAGTTCTCTACACAAAACCACCAAACACACTCCGTAGGAAGTTAACACTACCCCACGAATTTACATGAAAATAGAAAACTTGCATGATTGTAAATGTTCGGTCGCTGAGACCTCCCTCAAACATCTGTCAGCATTACAACCAACCAGTATGCGAAAGATCAGACATGATTAGACCTGTGGATCAGTGCCGCACTATTGAATGGATGTTCTGAATGGATGCAAGCCCCCTTGTCCTTCAGAATAGGGATTACATTCATGATGCTGTAAACTAAAACTTAACTCACCTGTTGGACGAATCGAGTTCACATAGCACTGTATCACTCACAGGATATGAGCATCTTTCTCGTTTATTTCCCTGTTCAATCCTATCAGAAACAGTACCTACTCAGGACTTTCAATCATACTTGTGTAAGATGTTAGAGCCCACGCACATCCGGTTGGTTCAGTTTCCATCCGGTGTTGTGCGGGCACCAGTTTCCCCAAAGAGCAGTTGTAGAGAAAGTGGCAACCAACCGCTACTTAGGAGCAGAATGACATCAGGAAAACGACAGACTACGTGAAAGTAAATGAATAGATGTTGCGTCTACTAGTGACTACTTCGGGTAAACAAATGTGAATGTAACAATGTCCTCAATTTAGCCCCAAAAGGGGGTATTGATAACGACTGATTGCCGTGCACTCTGGTGAGTCACTGCACTGTGGGAAAGAGATTTTATTTAAAAAGAGACCAAAACTTTAGCCTGTACAATTTTTTCTCGTGACTTCTTGGACCGTTTTTTGCGAGAAGAAGAGTGTCTTTGCTACAAATTCAGTAAAAGGGAAAAAAGCGATTACTAGGTTGCCTCTGAACCCTCATCATTAAAATGGGTCAGCATTAGGGAGTATCAGTTGATGTTTTGACGTGACGTTTTAATGCCTCCGTAAAATATCCGTAGCAGCTCGTTTCGGTGCTTGAGGAGACCCACCACTTACGCAACTGGTCCACACACACACACAAACGGATTTTAATACGTTGCAACCAGAATGCACCAGTTTTCTCTGCTAGTCGTTATCCTACATAAGCTAATTCTAAAAGGACGCAGAAAATTATTGTGATACTGTAAATCCGTTATTCACGAATACATAATGTTAATGTCAAATTTGAACGCGAGTTTTCAAGCCAGCTTCAACTACCTCCTAGATGTCATACGCCAACAGTTAGCCAAAATTTTCTGTCTCATTATTAACGCCACTAAACAACGGTAAAAGTGAACTGAAATGTAAACATGTCTTTGCTTTTATGAACATGAATTGCGCAAACGTCGTGGAGTACGGTCGTTCGTAAAATGCGTTAGTTTCTGCGCACTGAATGTTTTGACCATGTCGGGGCGACTGAGTTGTTTACTTACATCCATTACTGTGTGTGAAATGAGAGGGAGGAAGTATTTAGGTTCTCTATGCATTTTAGTCGGGATGATAATAAATGTGGTCATCAATCCACTAAAGAAAAACGCTTTGATCATTCCTACTAGAAATCCTTCAGGCAACTTTGAATCAATGTTTGTTGACGATAAAGTACCGTTACTAAAATATACGAGACATATAGATTAGCACAATATGAAACAGTTTCGCCGGATGAGATCATTTCATAGAGGACAGTCGCAGTAGACTCTGGTAGGAAGCCAGTCTTGCATTCGGATGTGTCTAAGACAAATCACAGTTGTTATTCCCAACCGAAAAAAGTAAGAAGTCGGCCAAACAGAATAAAGCAGCACCTATTCTCAAGATAAATCTTTAACTGTCTCCCACAATTTCCTTTTATAGTGTCCACCAATCTGCAATAAACTCTCTTACATTGGGTGGAATGTCAGGATTCTACTTCAAGGCAAACATGAACTGTTCACATACATGAGAAAGTCATGGTTGGGTTTCATATGAAGAATGTTTTAGTGATATCGTCGTCGTAACTCTCACCCTAGATCCCCATAATGCCGTTTCATTTGTTCTTAGCTAACTGTTGATTTTGCTTATACAAGAACCATCATAATTCAAACCTTATTTACAGTATGCAGCTGGTGGAAAACTAAAAGCTGAGTATCCACCTAGCATTTTGGAAATTAAAACACTTAGAAATGGAAACGAAAACCACTGTCGGCATGATATGTTCTGTAGCGTACTAGCCGAGCAAAGTCCGTCAACATTTACTTCAACTTGTTTCCGGCAACTGACAAGCTGCTTTAGTGACACACTTGCGAAAACAACATTCTTAGTGTTTCTGATAATAACTGTACACATTCGCCGCTAGTATGTACTTCAGTCACAATCTGCGCAGCCATTTCTGTACTCTATTCTTACGGTATTGTAGAGCTGAAGATCTTGAGCTACCAGTCTTGAAGAATTTCCAACTTGATTCAACATCACGTTCAGTAACAGAAATGCATCTCTCAAAAATGTAATTTATTTGTTAGCACCTGTGCAATCTGGAATGTTTTTGGCTTTCTGAAAAGCCGGTTTCATTGAGCAATTTTTACGGGCTGCTGATCTGGTCTCTCTGAGCTAACGATTGCAAAACAGAGCGTTTTAGCCATAATTTAGGCATAGAGCTACAGACACATCACATACAAGCAACCACTAGCGGTCAGTGTCACGGGTTGAAGGCTAAGCAACCTATGGGACCCTAGCTTTTTCCATCTGATTAATACTCAGACCCAACCCAACAGCATATTAAAGTCATGCGCCTAATTTGTCAAAATTGGCCCATGCTTTTCATCTTGCAATGACACGGATATATACATGAGTGCAGTGAGCCCTATGTGTTTGGGTATTCTGTCGTCGTATATACTGGTTTATGCTGCAAGCTTGTGGTCTTGATGATTAGGTTACAGAAAGTGATATCTGAAGATGTCATTTATAAATGGGCTGTGTTTGAGGGGACTGTAACGTTGAGGGTTGTAACTGTTGGATTTGAGTGGTTGGTGTTTCCAAAGAGGGTAAATCAATGGGGAGACAAAATATGGGAGCAAAGTGGACTTGTAATAAGGTGATCCTTGTTGAGAGGGACCAGCTTATGTAGACTGGCAGAGCATTAAATCAGCCGATGCAAGGGAGGCTTCACTGTAGTGCACAAGATTCCGATTCAGTGAGCAGGTCCACCAACGAGACAAAATATGTAGGGAATGTCGTTTTTCATGAGAATTTCATTTATTAAGGTGGATATTGGCGTATGACTGACTTCGTTCGTTGAGCTAAAAGAAACACCTTCATCAGAAATGCAGAGTTGACATTTACAACAGCTATTGATGTACCAGTTCGATGTGAAACCTCTGTGGAATACAGGGTTCCATGATGTGTTAGGTCTTCGTAATATGACCGTGCTTGACATCGTCTACGTAGTACAATGCAGATGGTAAGGTCGTTTGTGGCAGACATGCTATGATTTGATCACCCATTTGACGGTTTAACTAATTGTACTCGATTGCTCACGAGTACTGATAACTCCGGATAACTGATGAGATTCAGCCATAGCCAGCCACGAACACAAGTGGACATTTACCAGGGGTAGAAGGAAGATACTGAGCGATCAATCAAACGGTGTCAATGCTTACTCGGTACCATACATGCCCGTTCACATCAATTCACTGACTTGATGATGTTGAAACTGCAGTTACTGGTCCAGCACGTGGCTTTCAAGAATACAAATTGACTGTAGCCAACTTACGCTGTGTTTATCACTTCCTATGTAAGATTGCCGATGGCTACTCGGATGACGAAATATTTGCTAAAATGCGTGAGGAATGTGATTGCGCATCCTAAATCTTCCATCTAAGATGTACATGAGCATCCGGGGTTTCCCTTTCTCAGACAAAGATAGACAACAAATCATCAAGTTAATGCTGCACCAACATTCGAGAGTGCACTGCGTTGTGACTGACCGTTGTGGCCAAATTACTCAAGTCATAAGGTTGTGTAAAGAGACAGTTGCACATAGAACTAGAGACTTGCCATTCATGCCTACCGCTCATGTTAGCTCATTATCTTTTCACGCCGCACTCACTAATATCATATAAGTTGACTCAGTTAGTTCGCCACCTGAAGAGACCACAACATATTGTGGTTCACACGAGTTATCAGGAACCTATTTGGTTTCTTGCCACACTAATGAAGAGAAGCCATTGACTATATGAATTTGCACAAGAAACACGCTTAGCACGGAGTTGTCACTATCTAAAATTGAATAAAATTCAGGAATTTATATTTTCGTAGGCAGAGTATTACCCCCATTCGGTCGCGGACATTACATCCAGATAGACTCTCCAGGTAATTCACTTCAAAAGTTTACAGCTGAACATAACGACCGAGATCAATATGGGTGGTGTATGAATATACTAATCATATCGTGGTGGATTGTCAGGCCGGAGGTGCGAGTTTTCGAGCGCTCGGCCGAATACCTCAACGCGAGGGGAGGTACGTTCAAAAACCTGCCGCGATCGAATCAAGAACAACGTGCACGACCGGATGAGTCATCGCTCGACTGGATCGGACCAACGGGCGAGGCAGGGCAGGCGAAATACGACAGACGGCCAGATCGGAGGCGTGGTTTTTCCAACATTTAGAGGAACATCTCGACACGATGTTGGAATACGGTCAAGGCCAACACTGGGTGGATGGCGGACAGCACGAGCAGCCGGACGAGCCATCGCGCAACGAAATCGGACAAACAGACGAGGAATGGCAAGCGGAAAACCCTCCGATAGAAGGCACCGGTCACACACGTAAACCGGTTAGAAGTGCACACGACGTGTGAACGGAAACCGGGGGGTGCTGCGGGTTGGAATTACGACTCATAAACGAGAGAGCGCGCGTTGCATGTGACTAGCGATTTGGACAATAAAGATTGTGCTTTGTTGGACGCCTTCTCGCTACAATATGACGCTCTTAAGCTCACCATTAGTCCCGATGAAATTACGATTTAATCGGTCTCAGAAGACGAATAGAGTTTACTTTTTAATACCACGCTATTCTACTCATAATTTAGAACCCACACTTCAGTAATGAGAGTTACATCAAGGTAACTCTCTCTCACTGGACGGCGTCTGTGTATTCCTGAGAATTTTGAACTCATTCTGTCTCACCACGAACGACAGAAAGGAGCCGGCAGTTTTAAATGGCAAGTAATTTTGAAGGTGACATCTGGTGATTGTGCGTAGTCAAACCCAATAATCACTGCTTCAAATATTGTTGGGGAGGTACCAAAGTTTATCATACGATCGAACGAGTAACAGGTAACATCTCACACTGAGCCACCTCTCTGAAAGACTGGATCATAAGCAGTTTGAACAAACGAAATAATATCACAACCCATCGTGAACGTTCACAATTTGAGTTCGTATCATATCCCATTTACGTGTTGATTTGGGTGGCGAAGTCAAAATTTCGGGCTTATGGCGTACTTACAGCCAAGGACAACGCTCGAATTTCGATGTGCACTAAGTCCAGTTGATCGATAACCATCAGAATAAGTACTATTGTTCGGGGACATTTACGAGAGTTGAAGATGCTATATTTTACTTGATCACGTGTATTCACATCCACAAACATGCACGTGATGGCTAAGTTCATCAGTGTTAGCAGTCACTTCACGTAACGAGGCTTACTAGCGCAAATAACATACGCATAGCTGCCTCACTGACAAAGTCACATTCACTGACCGGATGAAGTTACTCTCCTGAGTCAGGCACTGACTACGTAAGATAGCAACAAACAAATGTAATTTACATGACCTTTCGAATGTCAAACAGTGGCGACTTGAGAATGAGAAGAAATGGCGGATTTTATGTGCAGTAATTCATTCTCGAGCATTTAAAGTCTTAGTACAATATGCGGGTATTTGAGGGGTGATTACTTCTATCCACTATATCAGATAAAATCCTGCAACAACAATGAAGATTGCACAAGTGAGTAGCTGAGGTTCTAAGCTACCGCTGAAACTAAAATGTGACTGCATTCTCATACTTACATGAGAACGATCTTTATGTCAGTTAAAAATGTTCGTTGTGTGTTCAGTAGACAGGTGAGGTTAATAAGTATGTTTTTGTTCATGTTTGTTTAAAGATCGAACTCCGCCATGCATGCAGCCTATCAGTCGGACGCATTCCTTGGTTTAAATGTAGTTGAGCAGCCTTGGATGGACTGCTTCAGTTGGTGTCCATTTGAACCCTTATTCGGCCATTATTACTACCGGCTGCTGTGGTTGCCTGGCTGTGAATGTTCTTATGATGTGTGTCAATCCAACAGACTACGTTTGCAGAATCACATAGAAGTTGAGATAAAACGCAACTGCATAATATGAACGGTGGTAAGTATAAATGTAAGCAAGCGGTCCGGATGCATATCAGGAAGATCGTACCTCCTACAATTGTGGTACGTTCCCTCTATCGAGGGTTTTAGGCGATGATGTTCAAAAAATCGATCATCTTAGCCAGGCTATTTTCGCATTGTTTTGAGAGTTTTGAGGTCTTCACTAATTTACTTAGAAGTCTGCTGCCTTAGACGGTCAAGAACAAGCTGGTTGGCTGTGGATTTTGAAGTATTGCGCATCACAAAAAGGAACATTCGGTTGACTGAAGAACCTACTTTTCCGTTCAAGCCACTGGACGAGCAGGTACGCGCACAGTTATTTAAGGACTGACGGTTATGTAGCATGTTGATTATTCCTGCACTCAGCTTACAAGCTTCAAGGGATTGAGAAGAAGCAAACGCTTGAGCGTTTCTTAAGCACAGAATAAAATTGGTTAGACTATACCTGAGTGTAATGAAAACACTCTAGGGTTTGGAGAAAGGCAACTTGATGGTAAGAAAAATATTCAAGTAAACAGCATCGATAACAAAGATTTTAACACATCGTAGTTGCATGTTATTGCAATCGGCAGTTATACTGACAGAGAAATTAATCACAAAACTAGCGAATGTTCACCACAGACATACACATCACATCAGTCGTAAGGTTACGTGAAATAAGTAGGTGAGTGAAACGTAAGGTCATTCGACCTTGGTGTATCCGTTGATCCCATTGGGTTTTACACCTCATCTGAGCAGCCATGACTAAACATTCAAGCAGTGTGTTCTAGAGTGGACAACCTTTGAGTGAGAAAATTTTCTGCATACGTATTGACCTGTCTGTTTGAAGATGAAATTTGACAGCATGAAACTTCGATTAAATGTTGTTGGTGGTAAAAGGTCTACTAGCGTGTCTGTGTGGAGAATTTTATTGGTTGTGATTACGGCTCCTCTCAGATGCGAGTAGATACCCTAATGTTGCAACCGCTTCTGAGGAACACCGCCCTTTGAGTCCGTCTGTGAAAACTTCCAACAGTGTTCAGCACTTTTTAGATGCAGGCGGTAACGGATTCGTTTGTGCCACAATATGTGTTGTGGGGGAGAGTAAAACCGCCAGCATGGATGTAGTGAATTGAGAATAACACAACGTTAGGAGCAAGTTGTAGTACTCTATGTTTCAATCACCTCGAGTGGCCTTCCTCAGGAGTGTTGTGAAGCTTGCAAATTATTTTGCTGTCACGCGGTTTATGAACATACAAATTGTTCTACCAGGGTCCTGAAGTGTCGATTACGCCCTTGTAGAACAAGTAGGGCGATATTAAATCAGCGCATTCTTTCTGGCTGTTCTTTTTAAACTGACACTTATTCACGTGGAATGTCGAGTTGCTATCTACGGATTATCGACTAAAGTCTAGCAACTTTTGTAGGGTTTTCACATCTTGCGGACTCTGCTCAATCGATACCGAACAGACGTGAGGAAGTGGCACTGTTCAATAGTTCACGAACAATAAGTTTTTGCAGGGAATCCAGGGTACCTATGTACGGAAGGTCTTTGTTAGAGTGAACAGGCTTATTAATTATCTAGTAATTTTGAGCTAGAAGTCAAGTCCGGATGAGTATTTTTGCTGTCTGAGCAAGATTTCGTGGAGATCGTAGCTGATGAGTTCTGGCGAAAGAACATTATAACCGTTTGTTGAAATCTTTGGAAAGATCAAAGTACATTCTGTCATCAGTCGTAATTTTCACTCAGAACTATCCATTCCTGAGTCAATGGAACATTGTAGTGACGTTTCAAAGAAGACGGTCATACAGTGAACACTCCATGTTTGAATGCTACTGAGATGAGTATGACGCTAAGCACAACAGCTGTGGTTAGGTTGATACATACTTGTTTAGTTTAATTTTCGCTTGAATCCTGCCATCAAACGTCACATTTCATTAACTAATCATTTAAATGACGCATGATGAAACGACTTGCGGTCCCAAAGTTTCGTACGAACATTTTGGAACCGGAGGTTTTCTTTATTTATCCGATGAGTGCAACACTTGTGTTTCGCTTCTCCTAGTTTTATCAGTATAGTACTGATGAGTAGTCGAGGATTTGGTTTATTTTCAAGTTGAACATCACTCGCATTTGATCATAGCCTTCGCATTCAGATAAACATTCCAGCCAGCCTCTTTCGAAAAGAAGGACTAAACTCGAGTTTCGTTCTCATTAGAGCTCGTCACGGCCGAGATTTGAACTCCGGCCGCGCTTTCAAAAGAGGCTGGCTGAAATGTACATCTGAATGCGAAGGCTGCGATCAAATGCGAGTGATGCACAACTTGAAAATTATCAGTATATGATGGATTGGTTATAGAACCACCCAGCTGTTTCAGCGACGGTGTTCCGAATAAATAAATAGCTTAAAAAAACGGTTTACAATCCAGCTGATTCAACTGCATATTTGTTTGGGATGATAAAGGCTAACTCCAAACAGGGCTGCTTATGTGGTGTGAGCTTCACTGATGTACCTTCCCCCTGAGGTACATAGAATTAACTACACCAAATTGACACACCTGATGTTACCTCAGCGATCATTCTGTGCGATATTTAAGATTGCTATGTAATATGGCAGTAACAGAGGTTCTTTTGCTGACTGAACAAACAGCAGTGCTACTCAAATCTGTTTACAGGAAAGTTATTCAGTGAAAAGGGCAAGATCAACCGCATTATCGAGAGGTGTACGTGTTCAAATAGTTTCCAGTAGGTCTCCGTGATAATACAGAACGTCAACTAAATCTGATCCAATGATATGTATGGACAAGTTGTGAATTTTCATCACCGTTATTCCGATTAATTCAGTCTATCCCAACTCTAAGTGTGCGATCCGACGGAAAATCGGTGTCTGACGTTCCACTGGCGTTCCAAAGTACAATTACTGCGGTGCGCCTCAAGTGAACACTGTAGTTTTTAGTCTACAGAGAAAGTAACCCAACTTTTTCAACTCTGGGTTTAACGTTTGACAGTAGGCGACGTTTATGTATCTTCTCCCATTTATAATCACATTGTCTAAATAAGTAATAAATAAGCAAAACATGTTTCATTAAGACAGCACGAAGAAATACATCACGAGATGCAAGCTCTTTGTTTATTCTTACTAGTCGTGTACAGAAAACGTTCGGTTATGTGGGTTTAGCGCATGGGGACAAAACAGTAAAATGAACGAATCTCATGTGGTTCAGTTTGAGCTGGGTCAGCAGTTACATTGCCACGATAATGAAATTGATTGCATCAACACCTTTTGCCAACAGAATGCCGACACGTAACGCTTGATGAATGACGCATCGTTAAAATACTGGAGATGACGATCTAGGAAATCTGAAATGAACTAGTTAGAGAACCCAGTGACATGGTTGACGAGAGAACATCTAAGTGCGAATTTTTTTCGTTATATTGTTAGAGCTTTTGCGATTTTTGTGTCAGTAACAAAAAATCGTTCGCACGTAGATTCACTTTTATTCTATGTGAGCTCCAGCTGCACGTCTTTACACACCACGTACTATAAAGTTTCACCCGCCATTTCCAAATCTCACGTTCATTGTCAATTAATGTTTCGGCCAATTCACAGGGTTACTGGTCATTCCTATTGTGGATGTGGCTATGTAGTAAGCAATACGCTGGATTCCCATTTACGAACGTCAGAATGTAAATTCCAGTCAGGCGATAATAGGCTCTACTGACTGGGCTTGACAGGGCAGTAAAACCTTGTTTCCGGTGCTCCTACTTCCACAATTAGTCAACCAAATGATTATCAAACCACGAAGACTGATCAATATATGAAACATACAGGTTGCAAAAACTGAGATCTCAAGGCCCCAGTCAATATATTCACAAGGCAACATAGTAATTGTGACATTCCAGTGTTCAGCATAGTTGAGAGTAGGTTATGGGAGAGCTGCTGTTCAAAACACGGCTAACAGCCTAACACGTGATACTGTTGTGAACAGTTTGTGAGTAACTGACGCAAACAAAGTAGATTCTCTGTAATATTTTAAAACCAAAGGTGTCGAATACTTTCACTACGCTGTTTGAGATGCCCACGTAGAGCTGGCGGGGTGCATTCATGACGGATGTTGAGTCGATCGCTGTTCAACAGCGCACCATGAATTAGTTCACAAACAAGCAGACAGTTACAGGTATACTACAAGCCAGTTACTGACAAACAAATCTGTCAAATCTGCATCACGCTAAAACAGGGTAAGACGTTCATTCACGTGCTGATTCATTCCACTACAAACTGGCTCGCTAACAGCGAATCGCAGTTGGAATATGCACACAAGAATTCGAACTCTGGCCACATTTTCATGAAGCAACAACGTCGACCACTGTACCATGGACCTTACTTTAGACACGACCAAACGCGTATGCAAACCCACAGTCACAATGCCCTGTGAGTAATGTTCAAATTGCCCGACTGCCCTCTGAGGGAATGTAGTAACTATCGAATTACTTACCGGCAAAGCAAATTCGATGCTCACCGGTGGCTTTAGTGGGTTTCGGTGTAAACTTTTCGAGGAATCCCGCCCAGGTAAGCAATGTTTTAAATTATTTGATAAATTCATGGGGGGTTGCATGGATAACTGGGCCCTTACGTGAAATTTTAAAGCTATTGGCGTGCTTTATAGCTCACCTGGTAGGGCGCCTCAAGAACTTAGTCAGGCTGCATCAGCGTCTAGTACGAACTCAAGAGGAACACAAGATTATCACGATCGGGTCTCAGCAACGCTCGTTACACATTACACTGGTCAACTGTTTGAATCTATACAATACTTCGTCTTAGAACGCCTTGTTTTTTGCGTTCATGTAGCCCTTGTTATTGCAATCTGAATGTGGCAATATGCGTTTTAACGCACTAGATAAACCGGGCAAGTCGGAATTCCCATGGGAATTCAAGGGGAACCTAACGTGATGGAATCTGCCGTAAAAAATTATTCTGAGTTATGGTCTTTTGCTTAGTAATACAGGTTGTTCATTTTTCTCTCCCCTGTAATCTTTTCGCGTGTGGGTCAGCAATCGGACTTTCACTCACAAAAGGCTGTGGCTCAGCTTTTGTATGCGATAATTTAGTTGCACCTAATTTGTGAGGAACACAGTTGTCCCATGAAACCGGGAGCGGAGTTTAACTTCCGGCCTGTGAAGATAAGTGCACTAATGAAGTACCCTAGCAGGGGGAACCTTGAGTTTGACCCTTCTCCTTGAAAACAGCTGGCTAGGAAATCTATCTGAACTTAAAGAGTACGCTCAGCGGTGAATAAAGTTCAAGTTGCGTTAGGCAATTCTTTTGTTGATGGCTAATTAACTCACAGAACACTGCCAGTGCTCAGTCAACATTGTTTTTTGCCCAGCGACAAACGGCTCTGGCGTATGCGAAGGAACTGAATAGCTGACTTTCTTATTCTCAGGTAACCCGAGTGAAGTGACATCAACAGGAATGACTATGATTTTCGAATGCACGGATAAAACTGTTGTAAGATATCTTGTACTTTGTTCCGACGAACGTTGAGTGACGCACGTATGACCAACGACGCCAAATATCAAAACCAAATCAAGTCACTGGGAACGTGAGTCACTCAACGTTCGTCGGAAGAACGAACAGTACTCAATTCGTTTGCATTCGTGGGATAAAACACAATGTTTGGCCGCAATAGGCCGTTAAGGGTCCAAAGGGCACGACAAGTACAAACGACCGACAGGCAATGACGAACCGATCGAGTGCCTTAGTTTAATCTCTAGTAGTTCTAACTATAGTCCTTCATTAGGATATTTCTCCTTCAACTCAAGTACTCGCTTCTGTGAGCGAGCCCTACTGATAACAGACTTATTATCAATATGAGAGCCAGAATAAGAATAAACATCAACAGTTGTTTGCTTGATTTCGTCTTCGGTTGCAGCTGTTGGGGCGACAGTTGATTTTATTGGAGTTGACCTCGTCGATTTGCGACCCTTGAACCCTCGAAACACCGCAAGCTGCGATGTAGTGTGTTCAAACAGATTGACCGGCTAAATTACAGTACTCAACGACTTCAGTACACGAACCAAATAGACGGCACGAATTCCTCTCGACGATCGAGGAAACACAGAATTGAGTACTGTACGTTCCCCCGACGAACGTTGTGACTCATGTTTCCAGCGACTTGATTTGGTTTTGATATTTGGCGTCGTTGGTCATGCGTGCGTCACTAAACGTTCGTCGGAAGAACGTACATATCTCATCCACATAATTATAAATCAGCGTTGTCGGAGTGTCGTTTTTTGTTCTTTAAGACCTAAATAGACGTTCGTGATTGAACTATGGACGTCTTTAGACATGCAGATGTATTATTTTAATACGCTAATGGCAATCACCATCAGCAAACGGAATTATATTTTATAGGTCTATTCACTTCCAGACACATCATGCAAACAGTTGGACGTTATTTTATGTTGCAATATGTGCTAACCTCTCCACCTCGATGAAGTGGCACGTGTGGACACAACTTCCTCCATTCACTACCAGACTACGGGACTCATTGACATCTGCGTCCTTCTCACCGATTAACCTGTTCTCCTATTATTTTCAGTGTTCTTTTAAAGAGTTCAACCCCTTAAACAGATACATAAAATTGGTGACCCAAGGAAGTAGCATTGCACGCATATAATTTACCAGTCTTATTTTTCGACACCAGTCAGAAGCATTGGGGTAATTTGGCAACAGTATCATTGTTTCCAAGCTTGTATCAATTTTTGATCACTCCTGNCGAAGCCCTGACTTTTCACAGTTGGGTCTCATCTAAAAATAGTTTGGAGCACGTTAACTTCGGAACCGTCGTTTTACATTTAGTCTAAGCACAGTAACTCAGATGTTTTACGTTTTAGTAGTATTAAGTATGTGATTATTCTAGTGAACGATACACTCCTCTTCCGCTGTCAGTGAGTGCGATCAAGATGTAGAACACATACTAAGTCACCGAGTGTTTTATGTCATAAGTTTGCCTTCGTTACGTAATGATCGGGCTTTTCACATTCGCCACAGTTACCCTTCCGTTTCCATCGGCGTGTCAGTTGTTTCAGATGCGAGAATAGAAATGGTCGACTTAAAATCAAGTACCATAGGATGACAGTGGAATTGAACATCTTTACATCCTGTCATTTGTTCGCCATGCCTATTGGTCAGGTGTACTGCGATTATGCCTAATTGCCATGACACTATCCAGGATTCTGGTACCTGCAACCTTTCTGAGGTTTTGAATGGTCATGCTTCTCGAAATGTGCCGTCTACGCATTTATTGTATGCCCTCATTCATTTGTTGAATTCCTACTCACTTCCCTCTGCCAATATACCAGCGGCTTGCCAACACCAACTGCATTTTATCACCATCGCCATTAGATAGAGGAAAACGTGTACCAGAGCGGGGACACTTTTTGACCGTGGTGCACATGAAGTGAGTAGGCGTTGCACCGGATGAATATCCTGTTAGGCTCAACGTGCTAGTGCGACTGAACGCTGAGACCCATCCTGGTCACCACTCGTTGGCATTCCTTAGTCGTGAGTTTTGTTTGACGTGAGAATTTGAGGGCGAGTTTTAATTCCACGTGTGGGTTAGATGCCACCTTTTTGACCCGCAGGGTGCACAAGTGCAAGCGAAAAACTGAACGGCTCCATCATTTTGCCGCGGAGTGTAAGTGAGCAGAATGCAATCAAAAATCGAGGAAGAGAGCCCGTGGACAGTGACAGGGACTGAAATTTGGCCACTAGAAAACCAGCAGATTTAACAAACAAATAAGCTGTGTACAGAAAAAGTGAAAACTGGTGTTTTTTAATTAATTTGCGGTCGGCTTGCGGATAAGGCTTGAGTAGATGAATTAGAATATTGTGTGCCTACCTTAAGTTCAAGCCCCTCCCCCAGTGACTGTTCTCTCGATGCCTAGCACAGTCAACGCATTGTTGAGGCAACATTAACAATAAGATGATTTGTATCAAATTTATTAGAGAACGCCAGTCTGACGGCCAAAGTGAGGATAACAGTGTGCCAAGCCTGTGTACAATATACTTTTATATTACGACTGTAGTGAGGATAGATGGTCGCAATATACTACTTGCACCACTGTTCAGTAGCAGCATGGATTGAAATGATCGCGGGACAAATACGGGAGAGACATGAAAAGGATCACTGGATAGCAGCATCACGTGGAATGGTTTTCGCCACATGAGGGAACTGAGACTTGGTGTCTAAAGTGACGGGAACATCCTCAGATCAGTGTGGTGTGCAAATCAGTGTTTTTGCTCGTAGTCCCGTTGGGACGCATAACTCGTGTATTGGTTTCCTCAAATAAACAACTCCTGTGCCATCCGCCTTCTCGGTTCACAACACAACTAGGGCTAGGCATCTTAAACGCTTCAGATTTGTTAGATATCCTTCGCTTCAGACTAACCCTTGATATCACATTACCAGACCAAATTTTGAGTGAAGACTTCCTGGATAAAACAGACATTACAATTTTGATCGCGCTCGGTCAGAGACTTTTAGTTTGTAGGCAGTCTCCTGGAAAAGACGGAGGCCATCAATATTGAGGAAAAGAAAGACGTCTAAAACGACAAATATCGTTAGAATAGGTTAATGTCAAGAAGGAAACTGCAATATCAAAACCAGCGAAAACGGTCATATGAACCAATCTGTTAACTGTAACATGGTTGATGTTCTTTCTGGAAATAAGCTCCACAAACTTGATGAACAACAACTCACCAAAGCAAAACGTATGGGCTATAATAGGAAACTTATTTCGAGGTTTTGTATAGAAAAGTATCGGTTGATTGAGATTCCTATTGCAGACACACAATCGACACATGTGTGCTGGCCCTATCATCTGGAACTACGGCACGCTCAAGAGTCATCTGCATGTGCGAACAGTTGTATCGTTGAGATGTGTCGGTGACTATTCGATTTATTAGCCAAAACTTCATGCGTAACCAAGCTATGTAATAAGGTAAACAGTTTGGCTCGACCATCCTCAAGCTTGAAGCCACTCACAGAATGTAGATTAGACGTTTTCGATGCTATTCTAATTTTTAGGTTAACACGTATTATTTATTACGAGGCAACCTTCATGAAGTCTTTCGAAAAAATTGCTTATTTGTGTCACTGGATGTAGGTGGGCCAGGTTTCAATGGATCATGTTTACAGTCGCTGTCTCATAAACATGCAATTCATTAGCATTTTTCAATTTTCTTTATCCCAGAGTCAACACCATCAATGAATACCGCACTCTACTACTCATCATTAATTTGAGCTCCAGTCCGTTGGTTATTAACCTATTGTTCTCATTTTAGCCAGCACTGTTAACCAACTAGACTCAAAGGAAACCAGGGCAAGCACATTCCATATCGTCGTGAGCTAATTAGTTGAAGCTTTAAGTTCAGATAGAGAGCGTGGATGTGCCAGTATGGGAAAAACCTACACATATTTCAATAGGCACTAGTGGCAGAACCTATCCGACCCTGTCCAGTGGTGGCAACAGTTAATCGAGAGACACAGTGGTCTCTAAGCGCATGTGTTACCTTTGATGCGAAGAAAGGGGTAGACGGAGAAAGACATAAAAGTATTTACACGTCTGCTCTGGACGGGAGCTCGTAAAACAAAACTTGTGAGCCTACGGTATCAGAGCAGCAGTTAATAATCCACAAAACGCACACATACACCAAGAACATTGCGAAAGATTGACGAAGTGGCTTTACAACAAATCGGCTACCATAAGGAATCGAAATGATTAGTGTGATGTTTCACGATATTCATTCTCATGTCGACGTTTCATAACTGCATTTGTCTTCGTTTGGACTTTGGCGAGGGCAGCGTAAACGAAGATCGAACTGGAAACCTGTGGCATTGCAGATCGAATCTCCAAAACTTCCGAGCACCAGTTCTGTGAACAGCACTTGTGACAGGACGATTAACATAATCAATGCGTAAAGCTTCATTTTGTAGCAAAACGGTGCTTATAGGACTGGTGACAGAATGAGTAAAAGATTCGACTTATAACGTGAACAGTTTACAATTCAGGTTATGTGCACTCGTTTGGTCCATGTAGGAAATAAAGTATTAGTAAAGTGTTTGTTTGGGAGTTAACGATATGAACTATGATGATCTAGATTCAGTTCCTTCAGAATCTCAATATCAATATCTCTATTTTACAGTCATTCTCAATATCTTTAGAATCTACGGAATTCGACGCTTTGAGCTCACAGTTCAGGACTCCTCTGTGGCTATTCACCAAATGAGCCAGTGGCCTTGATTTCATACTCACAATTAAATCTCCACAGTATGACACAGCTATTCTCTTGGATGGACTACTGTCGAACTAAATTCAACCGTGGTGCTTCTAATGAGAGCGCGTAGAAAACAGCATTTCATTCCTACACAGAATGAATTTTTCAGGCATCTGAAAAATTTGCCAAATTCCTTGAATATTGTTCTGCAGACACATACTATTGTCAGACGTTGACTGGTTTGCTTAGCCACATCTCTGACATAACTAATGAGCCAACATGAAGGCTCATACTACCTGAGAGCAAACCGTGTTTGTAGGTTTAGCCCGCTTCAAAAAAGCCCCTTGACTGCAGATGAAAACTTAGTTTAACGCAGAAACAAGCGTGATGATTAAATTTGGAATATCCGATCCGCACCGATTAACTTTGAATGTGTACCGGCAATTAAGCGAATAGGCTTTGTTTGAGTATGATACCCATTCGAAATTGACCGCACTACTAAGCCTCTTCAGCATCATAGGCATTGACTTTTAAGGTTCTGGCTGATAATTTCATGAACGAACGAGCTTAATTAAACATGCCTCTTCGAGAGATAATATATACAATGTAAGAACTGGATCGAAATCGGCGTAAGATCTTGCGGACTTAAAGATCACTTATTTTATTATCATTGAACATCGGAAAGTAAATCTGGAGATTACCAAGTAAACGGAGGAACAGAAAGACACCATTCATTAAAGGGTTGCTTCTTGAAATTTCACGGGGGTTGACTCACTGGACTGACTCACCAGATCACATCGCACTCTAGTTGATAGAAAAGACTCATTAATCGGCTTGAAGGAGTGGCTATCCTTGGGTTCCAATATCATCACTGCGTGGAGCAGGTATTCTAGTTTACATCACCAGTCCACCTGGCAAAGTTTGACAAAGTTTTCTATCGTATAGATCGTTGAAGTTCGTAAACAATTATTGTGTGAAGAAGCAATCTGAATGGAAATTAAAGTTCTCACTCCGTTTTCAATTTGACAGAAAGCCTAAGCATTAAAATGATACTGCGGAGTGTTCAGAAACCACCCAGCAACACCATCTGGTCATTACCCTTATACGTAACAATAAAGAATTGTCCGATCTGAAATGTTACTTTTGAACGGAACAATACTCCGAATTTGGTACAACTCCGAGAAATTATATCCCCATACTGTTCAAGCACACCATTCCGGATGAAAAAGTTATGAAAGCTTGCAAAAAAAATTTCCACCCAAAATCAGCTGATACCATTCCAAACCTTCGACAGAATAAGAAGAAAACGTGCGATGTCTCTCGGAGCAACACCTCATACAACGTGAACACTCTGAATGTAACTAGGTTGTTACAGCAGCATAAGCACAGTGTGAAAGAGGTAGGGTCATGGCAAATATGTAGACATAGGTGAACGTGTATCATCCATTTTTTGTTGCCATATCACATTGGGCAGTAGGTGCGTCAAAATGAGCTGCTTTTGGGTAGAAAACGACGGACCGATACGTTTGAGTGATAACTTCTTGACAAAGTACGGGATGAGTTTTTTCTCTTCGCAGAACAGAACAATACCCAGCATGTTTATGGAACAGTTACACTCACTTTTTGTCTCAATCGTCCGTTACACACACTGTTCATAAGAAATCGTAAAAAATGTGGAGGCGTTTTCAGAAATTTCCCCCAAAACAGTGTTTAGAATTTTCACAACATATCAAGAACGCAAGCATCATACATGCAGTTTTCATTTATGAATGTTCCGTTAAACCAAACACGAATTTATTTTTCAATGTGAGGTTGGCAGTATAGTGATCAACATGATTGCTCCATGAAAGCGTGGTCGATGTTTCAATCCTAGAGGGAAACATGAATATAGCAACCTTCTTTCAAAGGAGCTAACTAAATTATCTACCAGAATGCGGAAGCAGAAACGTACTGTGACTGGAGTTCAGTCTCTATTAATTCGCAGCCGACACCCAACAATACGGTGTGACTATGTTTAAATTATATTCATATGCAGTAGGATTAACATTCTAGAATCGCTTAAAACGATGCAGATTGCAGGAAGCAAGCAATAATTACACAAACTTGATTATGTTCTTAGCCAGTAGTGAAAAGGCGAAAAGAAAAAGAAAAACGCATGCAAAATATGTAAGCCTCCAAAGTATTTAGAGACAAAAGAACACAAAATATGGTCAAACGGGGCCACGTGATATCCTGGAAAACAATGTAACTCGAACGTGCGCATTTAAGCAAGAAACAAGCACACAATAACAAACAATGACTTGCCAGTACTAGCACTAGTGATTATACGCCATTTCAAACTTGTCCACGTGGCCAGGAAGCATGGACACTCAGAATGACATCACGTGTGAGCACCAACTTTCCGCTCAAAGTCGATCATTGATGCCGTAGTTGTGACAGAATCAGCATGGGTGTTCCAGATTTGAACTGAGCGAGCAAATAAACGTCGGAAGATGCACTGGCTAACGCAACATTCCGTAGGTCACAATGGGATCCCTCTCACTATGTATATGGTACACGAAGAATCGGCCCACTGCGAGTAACGAAAGCGAATAAAACTTGAAAACGTTTTTTTTACTCTGTGCACTTTTGACCATCTGGTTACTTTTCACGCTGTACAGCCAACACAACTGTGTGTTGAGCTCAAAACGAGGGTTTACTAGTGAGTTGAGCAGGAAAGAAACCCAGTCTGGGTATGAACCAATTGTTTCATATTAGCCTCTTTGTCATTAGGATGCAGTTAGAAGACTGACTGAGATCGTCACAACTCGGCCTTACTTGACAACAACAACCTTTCGATGTGTAGTGATTCGCGAATATGCATTAATTTGCAGTCATGCAAAGTTATTAGTATAATTAGTAACGCTTGTAAAGACCCATAGTTATTGGGTGGAAATGGATCGTTTTTGGTGAGTTTACACCTGGAAACAACGGCCAGCGCCTGTAACTGGCGTTTATATTGGTCTTTAGACATTCAGTTTCAAACCGACAACACTCTCTTGTGACTGGCTTCTGTGCGTTTTGACTCATCAACAAGACAAACAACTTGAGTAACTTTCGATACTTTCGTACGAGAATCAACGTATGTAGATGTTGCGTCGGCAGTTGAATCTCCGTAGCAAAGTCAGCGTGATGGACCCAATCCCTCTAAACGATGAGGTGTCTCCGAATGTGATTACTTATTCAGATTGTTCAGTGATTCTAGTTATATGAAACGTAAGTTGCTTCCAGTGACGAGAGCTGAGGACGCGTGCTTCAAAATTGTTAGCAGTCTTGCCACTTATTCACTACTGCCAGATCATTTACAAGAATTTTCGAACTGACTGTCTTTAAACTGGAGTAGTAGCACGTAGGGACTGTATAAATATTGAAAACAATTATCACCAGAAGTATCATTGGGAGAGAAGACAGGTCAACCTCAAAACAAGAGATGCTCTTGAAAAGTGTATATCTGTTTTAAAACGGAATAGCAATTTTCAGTATTATATGTACATGTAGGGCTATCAGTAGTCTGTGCACTGACTCCGACGCAGTTGTTGCCTGGACTATACTTCGGCTCATGTCGACCTCCAACGGATCCGTAACAGCTCTAGAATCTGACTCGCTGAACTACCGTAGAGTCTCCCATGAACCACGCAAGTCACCTGTCTATTTAATATGTGGCGGACTATCCACAAGGGTTTGCAAAGTACTTGAAAATAATCCTATGGACGCTTCGTATTATTGTACCGCTACTGTTTGTCCACTGTTAGGTGATTCGAAAACGAAACTGGTGGTAAACGCTAAACTAGTGCAGAAACTAGAAGCCCCAATACCTTTCGAAAACTTTCCAATCTACAGTCGATGATTATGATCCAAAGAAACCTGATAGACTGTCTAACCTAACCGCAGGCATTAACTCACGACAAGCTAGTAATATAACACCTGTGTCTAGTCAGTCTCTCAATGAAAAATGCGTAAATAGAGAAGAAACCAGTCACCATCGTTTGTTAGCATGGTAAAAAGATGCGATCCACTGCCGTTGCTACTGCCTGGGGGGAGTCATGGGGAATGTCAACATGGGAAGCACATGGTAAGAATCACCATGTTGAATATTTCAAAGTCTTGTCAATGGTTCCATTGGACTTTGACAACAAGTCCATTGGAATGTGGACCCAAAATACAGCTAGTCTCGAAGACCGTTCTGTGTCGCATTTAGTCACAAAAATGAAATGGAAAAAACGTTGAGGCTATAACAAGCCATATACACCAGATATGAAAATTCAACCAGGCAGCACATAGATATTCACAAGTCTGATGGGATAATACTGAGTGGCCATAAATCCGTAAGTCAAGATAGAAGATACAGGTGAATTGTCATGTGTAACGCTTCTTATCTCGAGACCACGAACAGTTTCACAAGTGTACTTAATGGATTAATCCCGTGGAGGTCTCAAGCCGATGCGTTTGGATTCTCTGATCTCCAAATGACGTGTCAATAGGCTATCTAGGTCTGCTCATTTGACGTTCATTCGAACACCCGAGCTTTCACGAGTACCGTTTTTTATCCAAAGCATGGCAGACTAGACCTTAATGATTTGGGCTACCATTCGTCGACAAATTCCGCATGGCAACGCATCAGATCATCGTGGACAATATGGTCCTTCAGAGCTATCGTGCACTCAAAGTAATTCTAAAACTTTAGATGACGCTTCAACAGCCAGCTCTACTCCACAAACAGAAAAGAGATACGGTCGTCGTGTTAACCTAAGGTGGTGGCACAAGTACTGAAACAGCAGAGCTAGGTAAATTTACGACAGAAAATACACAGAAACCTAAGTGACTAGAAGTAGACTAATGAGAACAACACCGCACTGACCCGTGTGAACCGTCTGTATACAACTACTGCATTTATTCTCAACAAAGTGGTGGGTTTCCGGTTAGCATGCAATGCGTTCATTGTTGGTATAAAAATACCTGGTGCACCGCAGACAAGGCAATTAGTGTAGGGGGTATGACTAGGTACTGTCACAAACACCAGCGTGCGAAAGGTGGTGGTGTAACGCTTTACACTGACAGCCAGATCAGGGAATTTGCGGCACATGATCCGATTCCTCTGAATTCGTTTGGGACTGCATGACACATAGTGCAACTTAACCAGTCATTCAGTTGTCTAATCCGTGACGTTGTCTGCATCACTGTTAAACGACAGGCGACATTGATGTCGTCATACGCAGGCTGAACACTAGCATTCTCGCAATCCTTACTAACTACTGGTTTCAATTAACCTTAAAATGAGTTCAAAACAATACAGATTCATTCCAAACTCGCATAATCTAATCTGAGTGGTGCCGATAACATAGTCATCAGAATCAATGCGACAGAATGAGGATAATCTCGACTTCCGTTGTTGACTCTAAGCAGCCGTTATCTACCACATGTTGCAGTGCTATTGTTGTACGCATCGTAAGCAGCACTGAAGATTCTACTCCGCCCGTTATTCTCTGACTATCTTTATCGCAGCCTGTCTGTTGCTGATCCCGCTAAAGCTGAAACAATCTTCTTAGTTGTACTTCCTTTCTAGCATGTTTAACACACTCAGATACACAAAGTATTCTCAGCCAATCTAACCTGCAAATTGCTTATGAAATTCACGAAGATATGTTCAAGTGAACAAGCTTACTAGTGTTATGTCAAAACCTTTTTGTCAATTGATTGTGTGTGACTTATAACATCCAGGAATATTATTAATATACAGTTGGTCCAACGGTTAGTGCTGTACCGGTTGGCGGCATCCGATTCGGATTAGCCTGTCACAGTGACTGAAGCCAAAGGACGCATGCGTTTAGCCATCACTGCAATTGGCTTGCGCTGCACCAATTGCAGTTCCACCAACACACCACATATCCGGTGTAAACCCGAAGGAATAAGACTGGGAAGTGTGCCAGTGGGGCCTTTCTGTCCAGCCGGCCAATGCTGGTTAGCCACTTGATTGGCTAATAAGGAAAGGAAACCCTTATCTCTTGGAAACTAAACGGAGAGAGGCTATAATGACGAGATCTACACTAAGAAGAAAGATTTGTGAAGCGTAATACAGGAGGCATTGCAGTATAGGTGTGCAGGTTAGTGCATCCCAGAGAAGATGAGACTGAAAAGCAAGTTTCTCATTGAACTATGAAAAGCCAGGCTGATCATTCATCATACTATGCACACACAAAGCCGAAGAAAAGAATAGATAGAAGACCACAGACATTCAAGGTTTCTGAAAAGGGAAGCGGATGAGTTGTCAACGAACAGGAGTAGAATGGACACATTGATATTACCTACCTGACCGGAGCCTAACGTACTCGTCGTCTCTTCGCCGACAGTGTACCATTGTAGTGAGGATAGACGGTCGCACCATACTACTCACACCACTATTCAGTAGCAGCATGGATCGAGATGATCGCGGATCGAGATAATCGCGTGATAAATACGGCAGAGATACGGGATGGATCGTTGGAGGACAGAATGACATATAATGGCTTTCGCTACACGACCGAACTGATAC
>QNGE01005748.1:0-11768 GCA_008508345.1 Paragonimus westermani
GCGTGCTCCATATCCCGCTGTTCGGGCAACATACGACGTTGCGTGTTGTGTTGATTTATTTTGCTGTAGGACCGGTTCCATATGTAATGCGTTCTGCAACGGCGTTGAGACCTATGTCGTTTAAGGGATATTTTACGGCGATTCGGGATAATTTACGTCGATTTGGGGATATTTTACGGCTGTGCTACAGTGGACGAAATGGACCAATGGGATTAATTTTGCGCTACACATTTAGGGTAATTTAGGGTTCTGTGTCAAAAACGTAATTCATCACTTACGCAAGCTCGCATCGATCAATGTAGATCATATTGGGTTTTTGCGTAATTTATACCTAATTGTGCTTGCAGGGGCATTACATTTCCTCGCTTCTTGTGGAATCGCTTTGCTCTCCGGAAGACGCGTGATATCACTTCTTCTTGATGATGAGGTAACTTAAGTATTTTACACATTTTCCGGTTACCTTAGGGCCANCCCGAAGGTTGGTCCGCGAAGTCACAGGCATCCAGAGTAGAGCCGGCTGGCTTGCACGTTACAGTACCTCTTTTCTGGCACGAACTTGAGCATTAGGCCAGTGATCACCTTGCGGAATCCCAATTGATGTAACAAATCCACTATTTCGTCGAATTGTGTAGATCCCGAATACTATTGTCTCAGAAGTGTGCACACCAAGTGTTTCTCATTGAAGTTGGATTTTTCTCTCATATGACGTCTGTTTTGTTGCTCTATTCACATAGCTGACTCATTGTACACTTTACAATCGTGGTGCTCAAACGTGTATATGCTTTAAATTCTGTACGTTGATCACGCCCTCCTGAGCATGTTCCTCAGGCATAAGTTCAGAAATATATCATCATTATCATTAATAATAATCAAGCGCAGCTGCACCCGGGATTTTTAGAGAAGCCACACGATCACTGGTCGCTAGGGGCGTTACGCTTCTTTGATCATTGATGTCGATTGAAATTACTGGAGCGACCTGAAAATAACCCCGGTAGACCTATCGCGCGATGTGCAAAATTCTCCTCGGGATCTTAGTTCTCATGATGCGTAGGCTCGTAAGGATCTTTGTCGGTCATCTGCTTGCTACGTACGGTCGCATCTGTTTGTTTGCATATGTTTTTGGCTTATGCGCGCCAGTGGGACCACACACACTTCCGGCTTGCACGCGCGTTCGACAGTCGCATCTTCACTCGCCCTATCTCCTCTCGCGGATCGATGTCCCTTAGCACTGGTAGTGACCAGTTGTAATTATCATACAATATACGTTCTGTCTTTGCCAACTATTTGTACCATTACTTCACGTCCGGCATTAGCAGCGCATACCTGGAGGCGTGCATTTAGTGCACGTACGCACTATATGTATATATATATCTATACGAAGAAAATCATGTGAATCCACGCACAGAAATCCACTTCTTTAATGGGAGTGATTTTCCATTCGCACACGAATAACTGGAAAACTTCTATGGAATGAAGGTGAGCTGAAGTTTTGGAAGAACGGTACGAATGATATACTCAAGTCAAGTATCAGAAACATCATACATCAGTTAATCTAATAACATCCGGCACTACACAGTGTTTGAATGGTCCATTGTCGATAAATCACTTCCGTAAATTGAACAAGCTTGGCAATTAGTGATGATAGCACCTTTAGAAGGACATTCATGGTGAAGTACCAAAATTTTGAAAACTGTGTAAATGACTTGCGCACATTTTAACAGGAATCTTGTAAAAACTTTCTTATCAGCACTTCACAGACGGCTGCAAGTGCTAAGCAACACAGAGTGGAACTACCGCCGGACTGCTCGTACAGGAATGAGGAGTACAAACGCGTCCACTGTACATGGCGAACACAACCCTCCAAACGGTAATGTTCGTGTATTCAGTTGGTAGGATAAATTGTAGTTTTGCAGACTACAGATGTCAAAGCATCTGGGTCATCCATTATCGCACCGATGGATGTCAAATCGCGAAGGTAAACACTGTACACTCACACGACTTTCAGGTTTGTAAGCTCAAGTTATATCCTAGGAATAGACGTCTGGCTGTTGATAATGAACTTCACGTATGTGAGATGGTGAACCATTCTGAATGCTCGTGGAACGAATTTGTATTTGGGCAGGAAGTACGGGATTAGAATGCGTTGACACGATTCAGGCAATCTACGCACGAGGGACTACAAATTAGATGATCGCAATTATAGACAATTATAGGTTTCTACTTCGGAAGAAGGTGCTAAGGTTTGTCATTTTTGCACCTAAAGGTACTTTTCAAGTGTGCCATGGTAGACTTAACTGGAGTGGGTGTCACGTTTTTTACTCGCTGATGCCCAACAAAACTATTTCCATTAGTAGGATAGCATTGGAACACCTGTGTAAGATGTTGCCTTCCATGTCCGCTGTTTGCACCTTCATTGCAGATGGTTCAGCAGCACAGTTGAAGGTAATACGTGAAGGTTTCCCACATTGTGCCGCCGTGTTATGCCGGTTTCATTTATTGCGTGATGTGTGTCGGCGTTTTCTCCGTGCCGTAGTCTTGAGCGACTCTCAGAAGTACCGTATTTACCAGTGGACCAGCAACATCGTTTTCACTGGGGACAGCAGCCATTTTACTAGTCTGCTGAAGACTGTGCATTCGGTTAGTAATGAAGCTTCTTAGAATTGGTTGAGCCTCGTATAAATTGAACGCTACGGTGTTGTTCGGATAGTTTGCCACCGGCCGTGTTGTAAACGAAAACAAGCACACGCAAAAGGCCGTATCGAAACGCTCCAGAGCGTATGCATTTTCCCAGCATATCGTGAAACTTCGCAACAGTGCGTCTGAGGAGCGTTAGTGCAGGTTGAACACTGAGCGCATGAGATTGTTTGAACCAGTGGCAGGCCTGGGATATCTGTCAGTGATTCTGAAACCACTGTCGCAATATGCCAGGGATGTTTCTCTTGAGCATCACAACGGCCCCAAGATGGTGAGGGTAGCTTATGCAAAGTGCATATCAAAGTGTGCTGTAACAATGGATGCATTTTTCACGTTGACAATGCGGGGGTAGTAGGTGTGACCGATGTTTCGCATCCTAATTGAAAATCCCTGTTGCCATATTACTGATGTGTTTCGTTTCATTGATAGACCCCTTACTAAATTTGTTGGGGGAAATCGGTGGTTGTTTCCAGCCCCTGAGGAAGCGAGAATCCCGGTTCCCGAGTGTGATGGACCCGTTGTTTTTATGCCTGTGCCGATTTCCAATTCTCATATGAATAGAGTACGAAATACTGAGGATGTCTGCCAGGGTGTATGAGTTACTTTAGGGAGTGTGGACGCAGTTAACAATGGTAGACATGTAGGTACTTTGCAAGGGGTAAATGAGTTACTATCTGGCCATCCAGATCTCTTACCGTACTGTTCAATCCCAGATAGGGGTTGTGCAGGTGAGCTGCCGAGCGCCTTCTGAGAACTAGTGGCCAAAGAAGACAGTAAACAGTGGTAGAGAATGGTATGAATCGTTCTTTTTCGACCCGGAAAGGGTTAGTAGACAGGGGGTTCCATTGCTCAGGGAAGGTTGATGGACAAGTCTAATATCCCTACGTGCAGAATCTTCCCCACAGCACATGGGCTAAAGGGTGTTATTCAAACGTCATCCACCAGCATGATTGTATGTGTCTCTTATCAGTTAAGCTAGATGCCAGCGGCTTCCACAAAGCATCCGCCATTTCTCTCTAACAAACGCGGGTAGTCCATAATTGAACATCGTTTGACCGACCAGGATATAGACATGTAGGCAAACATATGTTTTCGATAATTGATCTTCAGGCCGGCACAATTATATAAGGGGTTAGTAGAGTTAGATCGAAATATCGACCAGACTTATTACAGAGAAACGAGGTCACTGGCCAGTAAGTTAGCGATGGCTTGGTTGGTCGGTAACGTCAAGCTTGTCAATTGGTTTGACCGCGCCGGTTGGCCATCGATCCGATGGATTTAAGGCCATGGTAGGTGTAGCGCCTGAACAAACCGTTTTTGATGACATAATATCGGGTCAATCAGCCTAATTCCGAGAGCCCCGGCAGCACAAAGTGTCCCAATTCGGACAGCTTTTGTTCGGTTGCTTGGCACGCGATATACCCCTTTAAAAGCTTCGTCAGTTTTCACCTGGTGCCCGCTCTCAACCAGATGAGCGAGAATAGCGCTGTTGACCGGTCGTGATTCCCCGTGTCCCAGCCATCCTGGTTGGTGTTCTCGGATTCGTTTCGAAAGCTGTCTTGACGTTCGACCAATATAACCTGCTCCACAGGAACAAGTGAATGAGTAGATACACATAGATTAGGTCTGAACTGTCAGTCTATCTTTGTTATAAAACCTGAAAATTGAGGATATGGAGAATTGAATACGGAGCTCAGCGATGGCGTGGGTCCTGCTTATTGTCTGGTTGAGCCTATTTGTCAGCCATTCTGCTGCACTATCACCTTTGAACGGCACTCGAATGAACACGGGTTTCTTTCTTACTTCATGCATTCCAGGATTACATGATATTCTGACCAGGATATGTCGGAGATTGACATAATCGGAGATCCCATTGAGACAACTGGTATTAGACGACTTCCTAGAGGCACGCTGAAACATTTCGAAACAGAAGTCAGGGCAAGTTTTGTAAAGCGGCGTGCCTGCGAACCTGTGGACTACAACATTTGCCAGGTGTGCTTTCAACAGAAGGACCCTATGGGTACAGTGCGGTCAATTGTCTGGTTGGTACCACCATTCCTGTGCCAACTGCAAAAGATCTTAACCGGTCTACATCTGTGTGGATTGTGACAAGGTGGATTACGCCGCGTGACCAGTTGATAAGATGAGGAGGAAACGGCGCTTTCAAGCGTCATGTGAAAGAACCCACGGCCGTATTCTGGGCCACCACGAAATGGTTTCACGAGCTACGCTAATTTTGCGCTAGTCAGGTGCGTTCACTGAGTTTTCTTCCAACGGTTCCTCTGTGGGTATATCAGACAACTAGTTGCGTGCATCTATTTTTAAACCGGCTTGCAGTACTTACTGTCATTACACAAGTGAGGTTTAGTGAGTTTTTCTTCCGTAGCCACTCTGTGGGCATACCAGACTGCTAATTGCGTACATATGTGAACGCACGTATACGTTTATATTTATATACGTTCATAAACATGCTCACATTTTCACATTTACATGTATACATATATATCTATATATATATATGCATAAATACACAGGCATATATATGCGCATGTTCGTGTAAACATATATATATATATATACATAAACCTATGTACATATAAAGATGTACATATGTCCACACAGGTACGCGTGTATGCATACATATTTACATATATACAAGTACACGTATATATATGCATACTTTCACGTATATATATGCATACTTTCACATATACGTGTGTGTGCGTATCTACACATGTTACGTTTACATAAATATGAAAAAGGCTACGCGCGCGATTCGAAAAGGGCAAGTAATCACTGCATGGATATTTTATTTGAAGTTTCTCATATAACTGTTATTTTTGGCAACTTTTTTACCGTACAATCTGATTAAATTTTATCTACGTCCACGTCTGTCTAAAAAATATTCCTATATAACAAAGTATAATGACCAAAATCGGTCGTCAATCAAGATCGTCTGGTGTCAAAACCACTTGTTCTAGCTCTAAGGTAGATATTGAACGACCTAATGGCAAGTGCTCTAGGTCGAAAACTTGTAAAGGCCCTTCCAAAGATGCTGCCCCGAAAGGGGGTGAAGATAAACTGGTGGTTCCCACCAATACTCCTCTAACTAAGAACTGTTCTATCCCCCTAGACAATGTATTGGCGGAGTTATTTGGTAAGGTATCCAAACTGGAGGCTGAACTTGCCCAACTAAAAACAAGTTATGCTGTATTCGATTCCCTAAAGGAGAATCTTATCTCCCTCTCTTACATCTTCAAAGTGCCGGAATGTCCCAAGATGGATAACTTAGAGAGCGCAAGCATGTTTCTCAACACCTTAACAACAGAAATCACAAAACGGATGCGTTGCACATATAATGCCATCGTATTCAATGTACCAGATAAGCTTCACCTCGATGGCATTAAGAAGCTACTCACGAGGATTACCAATATAGACCCGACATCTTATACCTGCATTCGTCTCCGCAAGAAGACTCAAAAGATCTGCTGTCCACTTTTGTTCAAATTCCAGAGCGAAGCAACTGCGAGACAGTTCATCCAATGTCAGGACCTCATCAAGTCCAAAACCTCTCTTAAACTGATAAGAATTATGCAGGATAGAACGCCGCTTGAGAGGGAATGTCACCGTCGCTTATTGCGCAACGCTGTCGCCTCCAAGCGTGTGGCTCAGGACACATTCGAACAAGATGCGACGAAGTCCAAGGGTAATGAATCGGGTCCTGATTGTGAAGCTTCACCCTGTGTAGCTTCGTCCTATTGCGTCACACCTGAGCCTGCCACTGTCCCTCTTCAAAGCACCAACGACACAACGGGGGATATCATACTAGCCGATTTGATTAACTTAGCAGTAGACCTAGACAGTTCCAGCAACCTGCCTTACGAAACGGCTACCCCCGTCGAGCAGTCAACTTCCAAACAACAGCAAGTAAATGAGTGTGGCTGTGTCGCACCAAATGGGACGTCTAAATTTCAACCTGTCAACGCGGTAGCTAGATCAGACAAAGTAGGGCTCAGACCATCTACCAATCTGACACACGCCGGCACCCCAACTTCAAATTCATCCCAAAGAAACCCAACAACCGGCCGTCAGAGGAGCACTGGCTTCAATAAACCCTCCTCAAGTCACTATCCTACGAGTCGTTCGGGCTTACCTCCTCCGCAATACAAGGGAAAAAATAAGCATGTGAACCCATACCCACACCCAGAGAGAAAAAGGATGTATCTATTACCAACCCCTAATCTTCGACCTCTTCCCAACAATAGCAATATCTCACGTGACACACCTCCTAAAGCAAGACTTAACCAGAACCCCACTATTCCCACCAGAGTTGCCTATCCCATTCTTAACGCCCCTTTTAATACAAACAGCCCCCACAGTATTAATGCTCACCTAAATTCTTTCCGTGATCCCTTTGCGGACAACATGCAGGTAGATATGACCAATCTATCTCAATCTTACCCTTTTTTATTGCGTCACACCCCGTTCAAACCTCCCCTGCCCAGTCCACCTCGCATACCCCCATTGCCCCAATTCACCTTACTGACACTTTTCCAAAATTTTCTGTCATGGACTCAGACGCAGGGGATATTCCATTAGTTATCGATGCGCTTACCGTAACCGCCTCAGACCAAGGGACGTTACCAAAGTCTCTGAATCACAAAGACCCTTCTGCTTCGGACATTTTCAAAGGTCTTACAATGAAGTCGAGTAAGGAAAATGCAATAAGTTTATTGCTTTTGAATGCACGCTCACTGGTCAATAAGATGCAGATTTTTAGATCCTTCGTCTTTTTATATAATCCTTGCATTATTCTGGTCACTGAAGCTTGGTGTACCCTTGAGACTTCAAACACACAACTAAATGTTATAGGTTATCATATGTTCCGAAAAAATCGGGATGCAGGACGTGGCGGTGGATGTTTAATTTACTTGAGGGAGCAGTATTCTGCAACTATACTCGATGAGCCGTGTCTTGATAGAATTGATGACTCATTGTGGCTATCAGTGGCAACTGAATCCCGTGAACTACTCTTAGGATGTGTCTACAGACCACCTAACGCCTCTCAGGACGCCATGACCAATCTTATCAATGGACTGAATTATGTATCAACATTGCCCACGCAGTACAAAATAATTGGTGGAGATTTCAATATGCCCAATATTTCTTGGACCTCCTTCACAGCCCCCACAAATCAAGCAGAGTTTCTTGCATGTATCCAAGTAAATGGTTGGCGCCAACATGTCTTAGAACCTACCAGACTAGACCACACTTTAGATCTCATTTTTACAACAGGTATCTCCTCTGCTAAAGTATCCGTCCTAGAACGGTTCCCAGGAAGTGATCACAACGTGGTCAACCTCATGTTTGACCTAAAAGCTGTAATAGCATCGAACATAGTAAGTTATCGCCAGATAAAATTAATCGACTGGAATACGTTCGCCACTCTGTTGAGGTCATTGGTGTGGGACACATTCTTTCTGACCTCTGACCCTAGTATAGCAACCGAAGTATTTACAGAACACTTCAGATTTTGTATGAACATTTTAGCCCCGGAAAAATCGAAACGCCGTAGAGTGTGTGGTAAAAACTGGACCCTCACTCCAAAAGAGGCACGTAAGCTCCAAAATCTGAAATCACGATATCGAAAAACACAAGACTTCTCCCTTATTATTCAAATGCACAAAATGTTTGACATGATAGAAACTAGGACCAAAATGCTCCATCAGAATGAAGAAAAACGTGCATTGAACAGCAAAGGGAAGAGCTTTGAGTTGATGCAGTTATTTAAACGCAGAAACTGTACAAGAGACCCTATTATCTCAGTAGTTACATTACAGAACAAAACTACCGTAGATGATCCCGTAACAATCTGCGAAGCCTTCAATTCGTATTTTGCTGCTTCTTTCAACATTGAGGAAAATGTATTGCCCTCACCTCTCCCTGTAAAAACAAACGCGTTCCTAAGCCACGTTACTGTTGATGCAGTAAAAATCCGCTCTCAGTTAGCTACTATCAAACCCTCTTACCTACCTGGTCCAGAGGGTATACACCCTGTTGCTCTCAAACACGGAGGGGATGACATCCCTTTCCTTTTGCTTAATATTTATACACTTTCTCTATCGTTAGGTTCCTTCCCACTCCAATGGAAAAATTCTATAATTCAGCCCCGTTACAAAGGTGGCTCACGACAGAACATCAACAATTATCGTCCCATTAACCATACTTCAATTTGTTCCAGAGTATTGGAAAGGATAATAAAATGTCGCATGGTTGAATTCTTATTATCACAAAAGCTTATAAACCTATCCCAGCATGGGTTCCTCAGCAAACGTTCGTGCATGACGTGTCAGCTGGAATTCTTTGATCATGTTACAATATCTGCTGATTCAGGGAATGCAGTTGTTATCATACTCCTGGATATGCAAAAAGCTTTTGATCGTGTGCCTCATAAGCGCCTTCTGATCAAAATGGCATCTTTCGGTATACGTGATCCATTACTCAGCTGGTTTGCTTCATACCTTGTGGACCGCACACAAACAGTGAAAATGGGAGATAACAGCTCAACGCCCAGACCAGTCACCAGCGGAGTGATTCAAGGAAGCGTCCCGGGACCGTTGCTCTTTCTTGTGTATATAGATTATATATGTGAAGTTATCAAACATGGAAAACTATTCCTATTCGCTGATGACATCAAACTTGTCTATACTTTTCCTACTGGCGATCAAAATTCTTCTTTAGGAAATATACGGGAGGACATCATGTCATTAGAGTCTTGGTGTCAAACCTGGCTGATGAAATTCTCAGCCAATAAATCCACCATTGTCGCACATGGTTGTCATACACCAAAGGACTTTATAAAGCTGTATGGTCATGCTATTGCAACCGCCAATTCGGTCCGCGACCTAGGTATACGTTACTCAAACTCATTCAATTTTGCTGAACATATATCTTTCCTAGTAGCTTAAACTGAATAAACGATTGGATACATCAGATACTCATTCTTTTTTCCTACAGCTTGACTGCGTACGACCCCAACTTGAGTACTGCACGTTCATACATAGTCACTGATAGGCTAGCTCTTGAAAGTCTCCAACGTGCATTTACGAAAGGTTTAGTGGGTTATCTGTCTTCGTTGAACTACAGAGAACGCTGCCAGACGCTTAAACTGGATCCACTTTGGCTACGGCGTCTAAAGCTAAACCTTGCGCTCATGTATAACCTAGTTTTTAGCAATAAATTTAATGTCAAACTCGCGATTCGCCTTCAACATATCTCAAAATACAACATCAGGAACAAAGAGTTCACTTTAGCAACTCTTGAATCCCGAAGAAAACTCCGTTCAAATTTTTCCCCAGTGAAATATTCCTACACTTGGAACAAACTCCCACATGCAATTAGAACCTGTAAGAATATACATCAATTCAACCGAAGCTTAGAAACTTTCCTGACATTAAAGAACGTCATGTTGACTCTCAAACTCTGCCTGCCTGAAGACGATATCTTCCAAAACGGGCCTAATGACATCTAACCATCTGATCTAATCTAATAATAACGGAGGGTGAATCTATACCACGGGATGTAACGCCACACACTTCGAACTGATCAAAGCTATCAAATCAGCCATTTGAGAAATTCCTCATTTCAAAACTTGTCATTTCTCCAGCAGGATAGATCTTGTACACAGCTTTGTCGAAAAATTGCAGCTGCATAACAAAACTACAGCCAACATATGGCATCTTAAACATCTCCGTTAGTAGCAACCAAATCATCCTGTTAATCTTACTCCGTACTCGACGATTATCAGCTCTGTATAGCTATCAAACACTACGCAACAGCTGTGCAAGTTGAAACAGTTCAGGGAATATATATAGCTTAACCTGTTTGCCTTTTTCGTGCCTTTTTCTATTCTACAGACCACCTGATAATCTGTCCATGTTGCTAAACATCTTTCCATCCTACACAAGGGCCGTACATACTAAATCGACATCGGAATTCGGCTGTAGTCATATACTAGGATAATCTGTGAATTATTCACTTTTCGCGTTATACGACAACAATTATTTATTTTAGGTATATATTTTATTAACTAGCACAAAATTGTACATTCTATATAAAAGATTTTACCAGAAGCTCTCTGGCTCCATCATTCGTCATACTTCACATGACCATTTTACGTTCTTCTGCTTATCACGTAGTTTTGCCTTCCATTCTTGATTCTACGATGAATTCTAACGCGAGACAACATTCCGCAACGTCCGGAAAATCAAAATCATGTCCTGGTTGGGCAATTCGTGAAATTCCGTCGAATTGAGGAAATAACGGAGTCCAGTCCAGAAGATCGTCCATTTCTCCAGAAAAATTGGTACCCGCCTATCTTCCCGAAAGTTTCTACATATTTTTTCGAGGCCATCCATATCAACTAATGCCAAAATTCTTCAACTATTCATTTTCTCCATCCTGAAAAATCCTTTTTTCGGCATGACCTTGAACATAAGGCCTACGTTAGCCGTGTGAAGCAACAATTGATGTAACAACTCAACATTTTTTTAACGATTATGAAAATCTTGAGAACTGTTGTTTCAGAAGCAATTGAGCCATCTGCCTCTCCATAAACTGAAGTTTTCCTTTATTATTTTGTCCGTTTTATTACTCTGTTTCCATGATTGATGTCTTGTACAATTAACACTTAGGTGTACGTTATGTAGTTCTCGTTAAAATGTGTGTACTGATCACGCTTACCTGAGCGTGTTTCTCACAAATGGGTTGAGAAATATACCATTATTATTATTATTATTAAGTAAGTACACATACATATAAATGATTATTGATATATATACGGTTGGCGGCATCCGATTCGGATTAGCCTGTCACAGTGACCGAAGCCAAAGGACGCCTGCGCTTATATATCACTGCAACTGGCTTGCGCTGCACCAATTGCTTTTCCACCAACACACCACATATCCAGTGTAAACCCGAAGGAATAAGACCGGGAGGTGTGCCAGTGGGGCCTTTCTGTCCAGCCGGCCAATGCTGGTTAGCCACTTGATTGGCTAATAAGGAAAGGAAACTCT
>QNGE01005748.1:13185-39395 GCA_008508345.1 Paragonimus westermani
CGGAATCGAACGCTTTGGTGAAGTCCACGAACAGGGCATACAAGGGCTGATTCCGTTCTCGGCACTTCTCCTGAAGCTGTCGAGCAGCAAACACCAGGTCGATTGTACTCCGACTCGACCGAAATCCACACTGCTCCTCGGGAACATTCATCTCCAGAACGGACGCATTCAGTCGGTTCAGGAGGATTCTGGCAAGCACCTTGCCTGCACAGCTCAAAAGGCTGATACCTCGGTAGCTGTCGGTGCATTGCTTGCTACCCTTGCCTTTGAACAAGGGTACGATGAGGGCATCCTTGAAGTCTTGCGGCATCATCTCGTGCTCCCATATGGAGTGAACCAGCTGGAGCAGAGCGCGTTCCAACGCCGGACCGCCATTCTTCAGGATCTCACCTGGCAGCCCATCCTCGCCTGCAGCCTTCCCGTTGCGCAGTTGACCAACCGCCCTCTGCAACTCCAGCAAGTCGGGGGCGAGAGCAAGCGAAGATTTGACGTCCTGTTACGGCAGACTGTTAACAGTCGCCCAATCAATTGTAGTAGGGCGGTTTAACAGGCTGCCGAAGTGTTTGCGATATATATACACATATACATCCGCTCACTTACGAACGCAAATAGTTGCATTGGTAATTACTTGTAAGTGTACATATGTAGATACATGTGTTTATATGTATATATATGTACATGTACATATATATACATATGTGTGGACATATACATAAGTATATATATGTATATTCTTATGTATACGTTTAAATAAGCACACATGCAGCTATGTGCACACACATGTATGTATACACATATTTGAACGCACATAGCAGCATGTGTATTCACTCATAAATGGTTGGCGGCATCAGATACGGATTTGCCTGTCACAGTGACCGAAGCCAAAGGGCGCCTGCGCTCAGCCATCACTGCAATTGGCTTGCGCTGGACCACTTACAGTTCCACCTACACACCACATATCCAGTGTAAACCCGAAGTTATATGACCAGGAGTTTTGCCAGTGGGGCCTTCCTGTTTAGCCGGCCAATGCTGGTTAGCCACTTGATTGGCTAATAAGGAAAGGAAACTTATCTCTCGGAAACTAAACAGAGAGAGGCTGCAATGACGAGCTCTAAAATAAGAAGAAATATTTTTGAAGTGTAATACAGGAAGCATTGCAGTACAGGAGTGCAAGTTAGTGCATCCCAAGGAAGATGGGGTTGAAAGCAAAGTTCTAATTGAACTATGGAAAGCCAGGCAGACCATTCATCATACAATACAGAAACAGACCCGAAGAAAAGAATGGATAGAAAACCAGACACACACATCTGCTTTTTGCCTGGCTGCTCCCCTTCACCAATCTGACAAGGTTGAACCTGTAAGGACGGAAGTCACAGTCAGCACAGCCCTCCGGATCAAAACAGCACGCGAGCCTGACAACCACGCCAGGGTAGCAGAAAGTGTCAGGTTTACCCATAAATATATATATATATGTACATACATGTATATATATATACATATGTGTGTACACATATGTATATATACATATGTATATAGAAATTCACACAGATTTATATGCACATATACATATATATGTACATATATACATGTGTACACACATGTATATACATTTATATGTGCATATATATAAAAATGTACTTTTATGCGCTTTAAGATCATTCATCTTCATCATAGCCCATCCTTATTAATTTAGTTATCGCGGGCACGAAAGAAAAACGCTCCCGAAACCTTTCACATTCCCAGGACGAAAGACAAAGAGACCGCCTCGACCTTGGCTCCGTTCAATGCAGTTGGAAACTCCGGGCATTTTCCGTTAGCCGCGCTTTTGAGTGTTGCCAAGCGGATTGAAGCCGACCTTACGTTCCACCGCTTTCTCCTCTTGGTTGCTGCCGTTGCTCTCAGACGAGGTTAGATATGGCTGCTTTTCATGATTTCGAAGGTTGGTGGCAGCATACGGCTTGTATCCAAACCTTACCGCGTTCGTCCAGTTCGATGCATGTTGGGACTCTGTTTCGACTGCCTCCAGGACAGGCACTCTAAACTGTTGGTGAATGAGAGTCGGGCACATGCAAACTTGTTTGCTCGAGGTGTAAGCTCCCGCTCTACCTTCTGCAGAATGTCTCCGGTTCATTTCAAATCATATGACTTGAAGAATCCTGCCAGATACCGTCCAGTTGCTCGCACTTGCAGTTCGTTTGGCCTGTAGAAGACGCAAACTTTTGGAAACGGTGAATGTACACTTTGTGTAGTGTACGGAGAAACATTTAAACGCACATGTGTTAAGATCATCTTTGACGTCCCTAAGATTCTAAACTGCCTGAAAAGTACGAAATATCATGTCTGTACCTTGTGAATGTAAATTTATTAGAAACCACCAGAGTATAAGCTTATGTGTTGGCGTGCGTATTGCAGGGTTGTTGGTGGCAGCGTAATGAATCTGCGTCATTTCCAGCACCGTAGGCCATTTTGTATGTGATAACACTGCTTTAGGTATTGCTGTTGGGAACGCCGCCCAACCAACCAGACGAGTACTTGAACTGTGAAGGTCAACGGGAGTTCCTATAGGCGCACTTCCTCTTTGGCTGCCGGCGGAAGTTTTTCGCAATGTTTCTGTCACGTCCTACCGGCTAGAGCCTTCACTTGTTACGTTCAAGCCTGCTTATGTACGGTGAGTATACCAGCAAATGAAGTTTGTTCGCCGACTTGTCGTTCTGTCATCAAGACACCCGGTTCACGTTAGCATCATGTTGGGAGAACCTTGGGCGTACCGATGGAAGAGCATGCGGGTAATTTTGCGACAACCCTGTGTTTGTTTCAAACAAGTGGGGGGACTTCTCCGGCTTTGCAGACCACCATGTTCATATGTACCTGGGCCGTCGCCCATAGACGTTGCTTCTGAAGTAAATGATATACTCGACCTCATGCCAGGCCAGCTGCCATATTACAAACTCTACGCTGCAGCGTTGAACCGTGCCAGAACTTCGGACGAGGCCAAGCTTTCCAGCAAAAATCCGGGCGAACACATTCCCTCTCGATTATTTCACTGTGTAGGATTCCTGGCTGGTGGTAACAGTACAACTGACCTCACCCTCAGGCACTCGTGGACCGGATTCCTGACACAGAGTATCCGTTCATTTTGTGGGCACAGGACCCAGATATCCATTCAAAAAATTAGCGGAGACGGCCGAAAAATATACGAGTTTTCCTTCAAAACTTCCACTAGCCATTTATGGCCTAACTATCTGCTCTGATCCACAAAAAGACACACACGATAACCTCCAAAGACAAATATTCCAGAAAACATTCACAAATGATAACTTGACTAGACGCTCTTTAAAAGGCTGTAACTTTTCACGCTTGAGATCTTGTTCTCTTTCGCGACATCTAACATCAGAGGCCCAAAACTCCGACATCTGTTTCTACCACCGCCTGCTTGGTGACAATGTGCGAGAAGGCACACAGCCATGTACGCAAAACACCAATTTTTCAAGGCAACATTAGTCGGAGAAACGATCTGGCCAGCTTGCAGTCGTGACAGACAGATACGGGGTCTATTGTCCGTCTTTTTTTACTTTCACGATGATCCCATCGAAATTAGATTCCTGATCTACACCGGGGGAGAGTATTGTACCACAGATAGAATTAAACGTGATCTCAAACCCCAGAAATATACCCTACGCGTGGCCAACATTTCCAAAATCGCGACCCAAGGCCGACACCTCTTGACGGTCGATCTAAAACTGCGTCGAAATTCCCTTCGGATCTTCACTACTGTCGGTGTCTAACACCTGGTTACCCGCGTAAATTTTCTCAAGAATCATAGTGTGGCCGTTGACAGCGGCCACTATAAACGCGCAGACAGTACTGCTATCATGTGCGTCGAAAGTAGGGCAACTACCATTAACCTGGTAGAACTTCGAACGGCTTCACCGAAGGCCAACTTGTATGTAGCTCTGGTGAGACGACTTCTCACGACCTACCAACCGACGCTGAATATTATATGGCCGGAACACGACGTTGCTAGTCAGATCACTGCCAAACGGCCAGTCACATATGCACGTTCACCCTGATCGCCAAATGAAGAGATGAAGGTCGTCGCAGCGGAGTCCACTGAAATGCTGCGCATGGGCGTTATTTGCTCCCAAACAGCCTGTGGTCTTCGCCGTTGCGTATGGTTCCGAAGAAGACTGCGGGAGATCACACATTGTGTAGTGATTGCCAAATGTTCAAGACCGCGACCGTGTCGGATCACTATCGCACCTCAGGTATTCACGGCTTTTCTGTTGGATTTTTTCGAAAGCACTTTTCAACAAAGGACATGCCGCCAAACTCCTATGGCTCCTGACGACAATGCCAAAACAACAACCGCAACCTCTTTCGGCGTTTTCTATTTTTGTCCGTTCACATTCTGACCCCAGGAATGCCACTCAAACATTCCAACGTTTCATATTCTACGTGGACCATGAATTGCGGTCGTCTGTGCCGTTAACACATACGCTGTCGGCGGCCGTGTACAAAGACATCTGCCTCACGTAAAATCCATCTTTAAACGTTTAACACAGCGGCGTCACCACCAACACATCCATGTGCGCCTTCGGTGTTTCCGCCATTAAGCCTCTTGGTCACTGCGTCGACCTGGACAACATCAAACCATCGCCCGAGAAAACCAATGCCAGCCCGGGTTTCTAACCGCCTCATTCAACTAAAAGCCTCCGTCCATTTTAAAGACTGCTGGTCAGTACCGTCACTCCATCCCAAGTTGTTCTGACCCCGTAAAACCACTGAGTCATCTACTGCAGAGTAACTCGAAGAGGTTTCTCTTCACTATGGAAGTCGTTGCAGCTGCCATATCCATCGAGCAGGCTTTGTCAAACGCCATATCCCTAGGATGCCTGAACATTGACGAACATGCGCTGTTGGTTTCAAAGACCGAGGCAGCGTTGGCGGTGTCGTATTGCAGCAGGCCATCGGAAAACAAGCTCAGCCGTTGTCCTTTTTCTCCCAAAGGTTACGGCCCGTCCAAAGAAGGTAGAGTACCTGTGTTAGAGAACTTCTCACCATCCATCACAACGTCAAACACATGCAATATACGTCGGACGGACGTCGGCTCAATATTCTCACTGACTACAAACTTCCGGCGCACGAGTTCCGCACTTCTCTGGACAGGTAATCCCCAAGAAAAAGCAGATGATTAGGCTTCCGGCTCCAGCTGACGACGAATATCCTTTACATCGAACGTCCGGGGAACCTAGTTGCAGATGAATTATCCCATGTAGGTGTTCAACCTTCAGCCGCATCTGCTATCAAGTTATGGACAATGGCGGCATCTCAAAAATAGGTGTGGATTCTAGTCAGTTACATTCTCATACTTAACGCTCATTCCTCTACCGCTTTCCCACTGTAACTGCAAAATTCACATCTCGGCCGGTGAACCCCGACACTAGGCCACCTACAACTGCCAGCAAATTATATCTGATCATTTTCATGCTACATCCCACAGCAGCATGCGCTCCCTGTCAAGTTGGTCACCAGCATTTTCATTTAGCCGGACAAGGGCGCTGATCTTAGTGAATTGGCCAAGCGCTGCCTGCCGTATTAGCAGAGTTTGATATACTATCACAGCATCACCACACCTGGCGATTTTAGTGTGCCGAACGCACGCTTCAGACACGTTCATACTGACAGAGCGGGCCCACCTCCACCCTCCAAAGGCTTCACCCGTTTGTCGACATGCATTTGTTGTTCTACACGTTCACCGCAAGCAGCATCGACACACCACAGCTCAACCGAGAATATCACACGGACGGTTGTGGACACCTGGTTATTCTGCCTCGGCATGCTGGTATTCACCACTACTGAACGCGTTTCTCAGTTCACATTCACGCTGTTTCGGAATCTCCAAAAAGTATTCGACAACAAAGACTTCTGAGCAACCGCACACCATACCGCGAAAAATGACTTAGTGGAACGTTCCTCTTGTCAACTTAAAGCCGCTATCCTCGTCAGGACGACTCGCTCAAACTGGCCGAAGATCTGCTACTCATTTTGCCTAGCATCTTAAACACGGTTTAAGAAGATATTTTTTGTGGCAGCACCTCACACCAGTCATGTGAAACTTCCAAGGATCCTAGAACCACCGGTGGGGTGAACCGAGCGTCCTACGCTGCACACCGGAAACTGTACGTGCGCAAACCAAAGCCAACGTAGACAAGGATCACCCCGAGGCAGATTCAAGTTCTCGAAGACCCGCGTAAGCACCCCCTCCTGTTTGTCGGGATTGATGTGCAGATGAATTCCCTTGAACCACCCTAATTACATCCTTTGATTTAATCGGATGTAAACACACGTTGCCGTGAATCCCAATAGCACTCAATATCCAGTAAGCGTCGAAGCTTTCAGAGTAACTTATGTGAATCCTTCTGACCTGCATACTCTTCTGGTCTTGAATACCCCGATGACCCATTCACACCCCCCAAACAAATCGATTTCACAACATACAAAGAAAATTAAGGATCCACTACATACGCTGAAGTTGGGTAGAAAACGACCGTGCATACCTCCGGTTGTTTGCAGATAACACAGAGTAAAGTAATCCAATATATTATTTAATGAAAGCCCAAAGGTGTGCGTCTGAAAGCATTGCGCAGCATATTATAATTCATGAAGTCAAACCACAGAAATGTTTAGGGTAAGGAATACGTCTCATTCCAAAGGAGCAAGGCAAGCTCGAAAGTCTCAAATCACGGTACCGGAAACGCCAATTCTTCTTTATGACGCAAAAGCACTAACTGTTCAATGCTATTAAATATTGAACCGAAACGCTCCACATAAGTGAAGAAAAACGTGCGCTTAACAGCAAAGATAAGAGCTGGCGGTTGATGCGGTTGATGAGACGCGAGAAAAGTGGGAGAGACCCTGCCATCTCAATAGTGACACTACGGGTCGAAACCACCGTAGACGATCCTGTTACAATCTGTGAGGTCTTTAATTCATCTTTTGCTGCTTCCTTCAACATTGAAGAACACATACTGCCCCCACCTCCCCTGTAAGTACAAGTACGTTCCTAAGCCACATCCCTGTTGATACAGGGCTCATACGCTCTCAGTTAGCTATTATCGAATCTTCTTACCTAACTGGTCCTGAGGACATTCACCCTGTTGCTCTAAAATACGGAGGGGAAGACAACCCTCTACTTCTGCCTGATATTTATACACTTTCTCTAACATCAGGTTCCTTCCCTCTTCAGTGGAAAACCTATAAAATTAAGCCACACTATAAAAGTAGCTCGCGACATGAAGTCAGCAATTATCGTCCCATTAACCACACTTCGATTTGTTCCAGGGTGTTGGAAAGGATAATAAAATGCCGCATGGTCGAACTCTTATTACCACGAAACCTTATAAACCACTCCCAGCAAGGGTTTCTCAACAAGCGTTCTTGCATGACATGTCAGCTAGAATTTTTTGGCCACGTGACAGAATCTACTGACGCCAGTGAGGCGATTATCATTGTACTATTGGATATGGCGAAGGCCTTCGATCGTGTGCCTCATAAGCGTGTTCCGGTCAAAATAGCATCCTTTGATACTCCCAATCCATTACTTAGCTGGTTTTCGTTATACCTTACAGGCCGCACGCACACAGTGAAAATAGGAAACAATAGCTCAACGCTCAGACCGTTACACTTTCTCATATATATAAAAGATATATGTGGCGTTATCAAACATGACAAACTATTCCCATTCGCTGATGATACCAAACTTGTCTACAGTTTTCCTTCTGGCAATCTCAATCCATGTTTGGAAAATATACGGGAGGACTTCATGTCATTAGAGACTTAGTGTCAAACTTGGCTGATTAAATTTTCAGCCAATAAATCCACTATCGTTGTGCATGGTTGCCACGTACCAGATGGCTCTATAACGCTGGGCGGTCACAGCATATCAACCGCCAACTAAGTACGTGACCTAGGTATACACTACTCAAACTCATTCAACTTTGCAGAACATATGTCGTTCCTAGTTGCTAAAACTAGAAAGACGATAGAATACACAAAACACTCATTCTTCCTACCTGCTTCACGACTACACCCTTATAAACTATGCATACGACCCCAGTTTGAGTACTTCACGTTCATATGTAGCCGCCTGTGCAAGTCTGATAGGTCAACTCTGGAAAGCCTCCAAGATGCATTCACGAAAAGCTTATTGGGTTATCCATCTTCTCTGAGCTACAAAGAACGCTGCCAGACGCTTGCAATTGATCATCTTTGGTAACGGCGACTCAAGCTTAACCTTGCACTCATGCACAATCTGGGTTGCGGCAATAAATTCACCGTCAGCTTGGCGACTCGCTTACAACACAGGTCAAAGTATAACCTCAGAAACAAGGACTTCACCTTGGCAGCTTTTAAAACCCAGAAAAATCTGCGTTCAGATTTTTTCATAGTACAATATTCCTACATATGGAACAAACTCACGTATGCAATTAGGTTCAGTAAGACTATACATCAATTCAAACGAAGCTTGGAAACCTTCCTAACAATGACGAACTTCATGTCCATTTTCGAGCTCTACCTGTCTGAGAACGTTATCTTTGAAAACGCACCAAATAACATCTGACAGAAAACCCCCTGTGTTACGCCACGCACCCCTCGAACCGATGAAAACTACCGAGTTCAGGATAGATCCTGCACTTTCAGTCTTGCCAGCGAACAAGAAGGCATGTCTGTAGTCAACACGTATAGGTCCTAATGTACACATGCCCGGTAGTAATAACCCAATCACCCTGTTACGCCCTTACTCCATACTTATTGATAGCTTGTGTGTGTGTTGCAAACCATCATTCAAAAGCTGAACAAGCTAAGAGTGTTTGGGGAAAAAAGAAACTCAACCTGTTCGTCTCGTGACTGCATAATAACAGTGAGTCGCAACTCTACCTTCTTTTCCCCCTGAAAGACCACCTGGCAATCTCTCGGTATTGTCGAACATTTTTCTCAATCTACATACCGGCCGAACATACATAATTGACATTTAAATCCGACAGTAATCCTATACTAGGGAAAGCTGGAAATCGATCTCTTCTCGCGTCAATTGATGACAGCTGTTCGCATATGGTATATATTTCATCAATCAACACAATACTATTAACGTCACATAAAAGGCTTTGCCAGAGCATCGCATGTTCCATTGTTCGTCATAGCTCACATAGCCACTATTACGTTCGCCCGTTTATCGCGTGATTCCGCTTTCCATTCTTGGTTTCACTGACATACCCCACGCGAGAAAACATTCCACCCCGTCCGGACACTCAAAATCTCGCAATGTTTGTGCATATCTCTAGCTCCTCAAAATTCTTCGGAATTTGAGCGAAGAATGACGTCCGGTCGAGAGGTCCATCCGTTCCCCCGCAAAAGTATATGCGTTCCCATCTCCCCTCATCATTACAAAATTTTCTGCACATTTTTCCGGGACTATCTACATNTAGGTCAACTCTGGAAAGCCTCCAAGATGCATTCACGAAAAGCTTATTGGGTTATCCATCTTCTCTGAGCTACAAAGAACGCTGCCAGACGCTTGCAATTGATCATCTTTGGTAACGGCGACTCAAGCTTAACCTTGCACTCATGCACAATCTGGGTTGCGGCAATAAATTCACCGTCAGCTTGGCGACTCGCTTACAACACAGGTCAAAGTATAACCTCAGAAACAAGGACTTCACCTTGGCAGCTTTTAAAACCCAGAAAAATCTGCGTTCAGATTTTTTCATAGTACAATATTCCTACATATGGAACAAACTCACGTATGCAATTAGGTTCAGTAAGACTATACATCAATTCAAACGAAGCTTGGAAACCTTCCTAACAATGACGAACTTCATGTCCATTTTCGAGCTCTACCTGTCTGAGAACGTTATCTTTGAAAACGCACCAAATAACATCTGACAGAAAACCCCCTGTGTTACGCCACGCACCCCTCGAACCGATGAAAACTACCGAGTTCAGGATAGATCCTGCACTTTCAGTCTTGCCAGCGAACAAGAAGGCATGTCTGTAGTCAACACGTATAGGTCCTAATGTACACATGCCCGGTAGTAATAACCCAATCACCCTGTTACGCCCTTACTCCATACTTATTGATAGCTTGTGTGTGTGTTGCAAACCATCATTCAAAAGCTGAACAAGCTAAGAGTGTTTGGGGAAAAAAGAAACTCAACCTGTTCGTCTCGTGACTGCATAATAACAGTGAGTCGCAACTCTACCTTCTTTTCCCCCTGAAAGACCACCTGGCAATCTCTCGGTATTGTCGAACATTTTTCTCAATCTACATACCGGCCGAACATACATAATTGACATTTAAATCCGACAGTAATCCTATACTAGGGAAAGCTGGAAATCGATCTCTTCTCGCGTCAATTGATGACAGCTGTTCGCATATGGTATATATTTCATCAATCAACACAATACTATTAACGTCACATAAAAGGCTTTGCCAGAGCATCGCATGTTCCATTGTTCGTCATAGCTCACATAGCCACTATTACGTTCGCCCGTTTATCGCGTGATTCCGCTTTCCATTCTTGGTTTCACTGACATACCCCACGCGAGAAAACATTCCACCCCGTCCGGACACTCAAAATCTCGCAATGTTTGTGCATATCTCTAGCTCCTCAAAATTCTTCGGAATTTGAGCGAAGAATGACGTCCGGTCGAGAGGTCCATCCGTTCCCCCGCAAAAGTATATGCGTTCCCATCTCCCCTCATCATTACAAAATTTTCTGCACATTTTTCCGGGACTATCTACTTAGAATAGTGGTGAAACTCTTCGACAGCACGTTCCCTGTCTAATCCTAGCAGCTCGTTTTCCGCGCCGCCTCGAGCATTTGGCCACTGATCACCTTGCGGAATCCCAATTGATGTAACAAACCCACTATTTCGTCGAATTGTGTAGATCCCGAATACTATTGTCTCAGAAGTGTGCACACCAAGTGTTTCTCATTGAAGTTGGATTTTTCTCTCATATGACGTCTGTTTTGTTGCTCTATTCACATAGCTGACTCATTGTACACTTTACACTTGTGGTGCTCGAATATGTATATGCTTTAAAGTCTGTACTTTGATTACGCTCTTCTAATCGTGTTTCTCACAAATGCACCGAGAAATATATCATTATCATTTTTATTATCACCAATTGATACGATCGGTCGTGTTGCTTAAAACTGATTTATTCCACAGCAGAGGTAATTATCTCGATGGATAAATTCCGCGAAACGCTGAAATGATTGGTTGATTCTATTGAGCTTTGAGCCTCCAAAGGTTGGCACGGAGCACAGGCAGAGTGCGCGGCCGGTGAGCTCTGAGAAAAAGTGTATTATCGAATCATACTGTTTAAGTGGCGAATGCACATGTTAATATGGGAGAGGTAGAAGGCGTAAAATATGTAATAATAAAGGTATATTTCTCGACACATTTGCGAGAAACACACTCAGGAGAGCGTGAACAACGTAATGATTTTTAAGCATATACATATTTGAACACCAAATGTGAAAATTGCACAACGCAACAGCTATGTGAGTAGAGCAACACAACAGACAAAAGCAGATATTATATGAGGGAAAAATTGAAGTTTAGGCAGGAAACTCCGAGCTTCATAGTTCTGAGAAGATAGTGCTTGGGGTCTGCACAATCCGATAAAACAATTGATTTGTTACATCAATTGAGACTCCAAAAGATGAACGCTGGCCTGATGCACAAGATTGTGACAAACCAAACAGTAGTTGGAGGATGGGGAGGGTGTATTGGCGACGTTGATCATTATTCCATGTAGCCAATCCAGAAAAAGGGTGCAGAAAATTGTTCCATGTAGTGGGCGAGGTGAGAACGCACATACTTTCGCGGGGGAACGGATGGACCTCTCGACCGGACGTCATTCTTCGCTCAAATTCCGAAGAATTTTGAGGAGCTAGAGATATGCACAAACATTGCGAGATTTTGAGTGTCCGGACGGGGTGGAATGTTTTCTCGCGTGGGGTATGTCAGTGAAACCAAGAATGGAAAGCGGAATCACGCGATAAACGGGCGAACGTAATAGTGGCTATGTGAGCTATGACGAACAATGGAACATGCGATGCTCTGGCAAAGCCTTTTATGTGACGTTAATAGTATTGTGTTGATTGATGAAATATATACCATATGCGAACAGCTGTCATCAATTGACGCGAGAAGAGATCGATTTCCAGCTTTCCCTAGTATAGGATTACTGTCGGATTTAAATGTCAATTATGTATGTTCGGCCGGTATGTAGATTGAGAAAAATGTTCGACAATACCGAGAGATTGCCAGGTGGTCTTTCAGGGGGAAAAGAAGGTAGAGTTGCGACTCACTGTTATTATGCAGTCACGAGACGAACAGGTTGAGTTTCTTTTTTCCCCAAACACTCTTAGCTTGTTCAGCTTTTGAATGATGGTTTGCAACACACACACAAGCTATCAATAAGTATGGAGTAAGGGCGTAACAGGGTGATTGGGTTATTACTACCGGGCATGTGTACATTAGGACCTATACGTGTTGACTACAGACATGCCTTCTTGTTCGCTGGCAAGACTGAAAGTGCAGGATCTATCCTGAACTCGGTAGTTTTCATCGGTTCGAGGGGTGCGTGGCGTAACACAGGGGGTTTTCTGTCAGATGTTATTTGGTGCGTTTTCAAAGATAACGTTCTCAGACAGGTAGAGCTCGAAAATGGACATGAAGTTCGTCATTGTTAGGAAGGTTTCCAAGCTTCGTTTGAATTGATGTATAGTCTTACTGAACCTAATTGCATACGTGAGTTTGTTCCATATGTAGGAATATTGTACTATGAAAAAATCTGAACGCAGATTTTTCTGGGTTTTAAAAGCTGCCAAGGTGAAGTCCTTGTTTCTGAGGTTATACTTTGACCTGTGTTGTAAGCGAGTCGCCAAGCTGACGGTGAATTTATTGCCGCAACCCAGATTGTGCATGAGTGCAAGGTTAAGCTTGAGTCGCCGTTACCAAAGATGATCAATTGCAAGCGTCTGGCAGCGTTCTTTGTAGCTCAGAGAAGATGGATAACCCAATAAGCTTTTCGTGAATGCATCTTGGAGGCTTTCCAGAGTTGACCTATCAGACTTGCACAGGCGGCTACATATGAACGTGAAGTACTCAAACTGGGGTCGTATGCATAGTTTATAAGGGTGTAGTCGTGAAGCAGGTAGGAAGAATGAGTGTTTTGTGTATTCTATCGTCTTTCTAGTTTTAGCAACTAGGAACGACATATGTTCTGCAAAGTTGAATGAGTTTGAGTAGTGTATACCTAGGTCACGTACTTAGTTGGCGGTTGATATGCTGTGACCGCCCAGCGTTATAGAGCCATCTGGTACGTGGCAACCATGCACAACGATAGTGGATTTATTGGCTGAAAATTTAATCAGCCAAGTTTGACACTAAGTCTCTAATGACATGAAGTCCTCCCGTATATTTTCCAAACATGGATTGAGATTGCCAGAAGGAAAACTGTAGACAAGTTTGGTATCATCAGCGAATGGGAATAGTTTGTCATGTTTGATAACGCCACATATATCTTTTATATATATGAGAAAGTGTAACGGTCTGAGCGTTGAGCTATTGTTTCCTATTTTCACTGTGTGCGTGCGGCCTGTAAGGTATAACGAAAACCAGCTAAGTAATGGATTGGGAGTATCAAAGGATGCTATTTTGACCGGAACACGCTTATGAGGCACACGATCGAAGGCCTTCGCCATATCCAATAGTACAATGATAATCGCCTCACTGGCGTCAGTAGATTCTGTCACGTGGCCAAAAAATTCTAGCTGACATGTCATGCAAGAACGCTTGTTGAGAAACCCTTGCTGGGAGTGGTTTATAAGGTTTCGTGGTAATAAGAGTTCGACCATGCGGCATTTTATTATCCTTTCCAACACCCTGGAACAAATCGAAGTGTGGTTAATGGGACGATAATTGCTGACTTCATGTCGCGAGCTACTTTTATAGTGTGGCTTAATTTTATAGGTTTTCCACTGAAGAGGGAAGGAACCTGATGTTAGAGAAAGTGTATAAATATCAGGCAGAAGTAGAGGGTTGTCTTCCCCTCCGTATTTTAGAGCAACAGGGTGAATGTCCTCAGGACCAGTTAGGTAAGAAGATTCGATAATAGCTAACTGAGAGCGTATGAGCCCTGTATCAACAGGGATGTGGCTTAGGAACGTACTTGTACTTACAGGGGAGGTGGGGGCAGTATGTGTTCTTCAATGTTGAAGGAAGCAGCAAAAGATGAATTAAAGACCTCACAGATTGTAACAGGGTCGTCTACGGTGGTTTCGACCCGTAGTGTCACTATTGAGATGGCAGGGTCTCTCCCACTTTTCTCGCGTCTCATCAACCGCATCAACCGCCAGCTCTTATCTTTGCTGTTAAGCGCACGTTTTTCTTCACTTATGTGGAGCGTTTTGGTTCAATATTTAATAGCATTCCTGTCCAGAATATCGTCCATTTCTTCGGAGAAATTGATACCCACCTATCTTGTCTCTTCTTTGCAAAAATTTCTACGTAATTTTCCAAAGCCATCCATATCAACTAATCGCGAAATTCTCCGACTATTCTTTTTCTCTATCCTGCAAATCATTTTTCTGGCATGACCTTGAACATAAGGCCTACGTTAGCCGTGTGAAGCAATAATTGATGTAACAACTCAACATTTTTTTATCGATTATGAAAATCTTGAGAACTGTTGTTTCAGAAGCAATTGAGCCATCTGCCTCTTCATAAACTAAAGGTTTCCTTTATTATTTTGTCCGTTTTATTACTCTGTTTCCATGATTGTTGTCTTGTATAATTAACACTTAGGTGTACGTTATGTAGTTCTCGTTAAAATGTGTGTACTGATCACGCTTACCTGAGCGTGTTTCTCACAAATGGGTTGAGAAATATACCATTATTACTCATTCTTATTTCGTGCTTTTGCGTCATAAGCAAGAATTGGCGTTTCCGGCACCGTGATTTGAGACTTTCGAGCTTGCCTTGCTCCTTTGAATGAGACGTATTCCGTTACGGTACACATCACTGTGGTTTTGCGTGGGTATTATATTTGTATGATGCCTGAGTTGTTCACTGATTTCCTCGGTTTCGTTTCTAGGATCAGAGTTCCTAATGAATATATCCCTTCCCAGAGCTCTCATTATTGTGGTTAGCACGTTCCATTCGACGAATTTAATTTGGCGGTAGTGCGTGACGTTTACCATTTTTACAGCCTTTTTGAGAAACTTGAAGTTGACCTTGCTGTGATCATTTCCTGGAAATTGTTGCAAGACCGATACGGTAGCAGTGGATATGCCTGTGCTAAAGTTGAGGTCTTAAGTGTGGTCTTGTCTAGTAGGCGCCAAAACGCGTTGACGCCAACCGTTTATTTGGACAAATGCAAGGAACTCAGCTTGACTCCTAGGGGTAGTGGTGGGGGTCGAGGAGATATTTGGCGTGTTGAAGTCTTCGCCAGTTATTTTGTACCTTGAATGTAAGGTTGATACATGGTTCATTCCTTTAATAAGATTCGTCATGTCGTCCTGAGTGACGTTAGTTGGTCTGTAGACACATCCTAAATGTAATTCACAGGATCCAGTCGACACTAACAGCCACAAGGAGTCATCTGTCGTACCAAGACATGGCTCATCGAGTATGGTTGCAGAATATTGCTCCCTCAGGTGAATTAAATATCCTCCACATCGTCCTACACCACGATTTCTGCGGAACATATGATAACCTATAACGTTTAGTTATGCGTCTGTAGCCTCAAGGGTGCACCAAGCTTCAGTGATTAGAATATTGTAAGGATTATATAAAATAATAAAGGACCTTAAAAATACGCATTCTATTAATTAGCGAACGTGCATTTAAACGCAATGAACATAATGCACCTATCTTGTTCGGTATCGTTTTTAGACCTTTTAAAATTTCTAAAACAGACATTACTTTGTGATTCAAAGTCTCTGGTGACATCGCTTGGTGTGATGTCCCTATGGTGAGCTCATCAAAGAATGATTGGGTGTCATCTGCGTTTGCGTCCATGATAGAAAGTGTTGGAAAAGTGTCAGTAAGTTATGGTTGGGTAGTGAAACAATGGGGGGCGGAGTTAGTAGGGGAGGTTTGAAATGTGTGTCCCGCTAAAAATGGGTAAGGCTGAGGTGAACTGGTCATACCTACCTGCACGTTCTCAACGAAGAGATCGCGGGTTGCGTTTAGGATGGCAGTCGGAGTGTAGGGCTATCCGCATTGAAAGGGGTGTTGAACGTCAGGTAACCCACTTAGGGGGCTTCGGTTTATCCTTACGTGAATAAATGCGTCACGCGAGAGACTGCTATCACTGAGCAGAGACCTGGAATTGATGGTTGGTAAGAGATGCGTCTCTCCATTCGCTAGGTACGGATTTGTGTTTTCTTGCCTGTTTATTCCCTTAAAACGTCAAGGATAAATCTTCGAGTGACCCGTAGGGTAGTGATTTGGAGAGGGTTTGTTATCACGGATACCCCATTGGTGGTCGGTCTGTGGTTTCCTACGGAAGTGGTTCGAAGTTGAGACATCGACGTGACTTTGATTAATAGACTGCCGGTGTCCTGTCTTATTCGAGTCAACTTCCGCGCAGTTAGGTTGCGGTCTGGACGCTCCATTGATTTCTGTATGGACACATTCAGTCGCGTGCTGTCTTTCGCCAGTTGATTCCTCGACCGAGGTACCCCCAACGCTCGACATGCTGTTGAAACTATCAAGATCTACTGTTGGACCAATCAGGTCGGCGAGTTTGTTTTCTTTGACGGTGTTAGCATTGTAAGTAGGATCGCTGGTGCTTTGGGGCGCGGTGCAACAGAGAAAACTGCGTGAACTCTGAAACCCAGTTTATCATTTTTGGATATCGTTGTGTCCTGTTTCGATGCGTCCTGCATTACATGTTTAAAGACGGAGGTCCTGCCCAGTGGGAGTTTTTGACATCCTCTTTAAAGGGACTTCCTGTCCTCCAAAAGTTTCGCAAATTTAAGCGAGATTTTAGACTTAATAAGGTCCTGGATCTGTATGAACTGTTTTACAATCACCTCGCTATGGAATTTGAATAATGGCGGGTAGCAGAACTTTTGTGTCTCCTTACGAAGACGGTGGTAATCTAAACGAAAACAACTTTGTGAGCTAGTGTGAGCCAGTTTCCCTTATTCTCATCATAATTTTACTTCGTGCTCCTACTTAAGCTTTAGTGTGAGGAACCACAGCAAACGTCCATTTAGACGGCAAATTGAACAGCAATCACTTGAACGACCGCGGCTAATTAAATTCTTCAACATGCACGAAAATGAACGTACACTTAACACCGGTGTTAGTCGATGTGGTTTACCCAACCTTGGAAAAAGCAAGCCGGACAGTAGACCCTCAGATGTTACGTTTGTAATGGTTGGCCAGGTGGCTAGCATAAACGATAGAAATGAACATGGTGTACCGTTTATCAACACTCTTATATATGGCACTTACCCAAGTAAACTCAGGGTGGCTCCTGTTAATCCCGGAAGACAAGTGGTTGTTCGAGCGACGCTTAGTATTCTCGCAACGCCTACTGATGTGCTGGATCCACGAGAGTCGCACCCGTAAGCGTCTACAAATTCTGAGCCCGTCGAGCAACCGATTCGAACATAAAAAGGAAGACGGTCATATTGGCGAGTTGCTTATTAATAAGGTGCTGATGTTAAAAAACAACATGATAAACCAAACATTGTAAGACAACAACAAACCTCGGTATTGAATCCACCAAGTATACAAGTTCCGAGATTAACGGTTCGCGTAAATATGACCGAATGCAACAGTAANCAAACGGTGAAAGGAGATGTGTTTTTCCAATGTCTTTTGGATCATTTTGTACAAAAGAGTGGAAGTAATAACCTAACCTACATCGCTGCATCAATGGATACTGTTGTGTGTAGGCGGTTACATTTTGTCCTACGCAGAACTTACGCTGCAGGCCTGACCGCCATTCGAGCTAAGGCGGAAGTGGTGTTGTATATACGTCAAGGCCGCCTGTGTGCCCCACACTCCGATTGGGTCAAATTCAGGTCCTGAGAACTGATAACACGTCCAAGCATAGTGCTTCCCCAGGACTAGTTTGGGTGTGCTGAAGCGTAGTTGACCTGGTGGCTGGTACCTTTCACCATCAATTTGTTATGTGTAAATTGGTGCAACTATGCAGTCTTTCACCAAATTTCGGGAAACGTCAGGAGAATCTTTCTGGAGGTGTAAGGATTTAATTATACATCAAGATCCGCATTCATGTGGGGAATGATTTGTTACGCACGTAACTTATGCGGTAGTGTCAGATTGTAAGAAAAGCTCGTAATCGGAATAAATTATTTCAACGTAAGGAGGCAAATCAATGGAAAGGGAATAAATAGGGCAGGGAACCTGGCCACCAACATTCTGTTAGCAAATAACAATAATCAACCACTCATACAAGCAGCCATTTCAACAGCGCCGATATTGGCACACTACTCATGAACGAAAAATGTTTGCTGATTTTGATCATCCTCACTCAAACAACACTTGCTCCATTAGCACTACCTTCTTGGGTGTTCCTTGTCCATCTTTTGAGTTTCTTTAAACCATTCTGTGAGTGCATTTCGAGAGACTTCAATGCACGACCAAAAGACTCTCGAAAGTTAGTCAGGTGAAAATGTTTCCATAGGCACTTTTGAGTAGCAACCACTAGTCACATTACTTCTTCAAGGCAGTAATTATCAAAAACTTCTTACGCTTGAGCTAAGTCTTCACGAACTTTCACACACTCGTGCAGCAGTACCAATGTATCGGTTATGATGAGAAGCCTTAATTTATAAACTTTCAACAATAATTGACTGAATGTGGAAAAATAAGGTTGATTCACTCTCCCGGTACATACTCCCATTCTCCTAGGTTGCTTCTTTGTCTACCCTCTTCATTCGTCGTTAAACCTTTCTGTTGAAAGCCACCCTCAAAACTCAGATGTATTTGCATTCTATAACAGATTCTACGGTGTATTTTATTCACCTGCCCGACTTGCGACTCGCCACATGTTGCAAACACGACTGCGGTTACCGCCATCTATGAAACAAGCATACGGATTAGGGGAACCGATAAAACCTGACAGTTAATACTGAAGCAAATCGTTAGCGAATTTGAGCTATAATTTCCAAGTTACTATTTGAAGTACAACAGTGTGTTACCTCAGTACAATCAAACTGAATATAACTGGTCAAGTGCACCAAGCGCTTATTGTTCGGCTCTAGGTAAACGACTAACAGAAAGCCAAGCAAAGTTGCAGAAAATTTAGGTCAATAACAAGTTTCTGGACTCGAACTAAAAGTGGAGTAAATGGCAAAAACTGATTGCGCAATCACCCACGATCTGCTACGTTGATTATAAAATCGTTATCTGATCAAAAAACCCACCTTCTTTGAATTGCAACTGTATGAGCTTGGAGATCACGCATTGCAAATGGTCAATGAGTTCGAAACTGCGCTCATAAAATTATGGATATTCAACGGAAATGCACAACAATGAGCCAGCTGTCAATAGATCCTTGATGTGCCACCCAGATAAAACTCACTTTTCTGGCCAGTTAGCTTTCAAACAGATTAGATGATATCACGTTGGCAGTGGAATTGTTGAGTGTCCAATGTATGACATTCAGGAGCCACTCGAAACGCCGCCGACCTTCTTAGTATCCCACTGGGGCACGAGCCTTTCCGGTGAGCATGCAAAAACCTATGTAGACAATCGTGTTTTTTCTGAGAATGACCAACCACGCAGATTACGCGCACCCCCGTCGTTGCCATACAGTTGAAATGCTGGCGGATCTAATGTGTAATGCTGAAGGGAACAGTTCCGTTGAGTAACGACGGCTAAATTTCGCAAAGCATGTATCCTACAAGCACAAGTATGAAAGCTTTTCTTATGAACGCTCAACGCAGCAGGAAGATCCGGAGTGAACATCGAAACACTCAAGCTCACTCCAACCTGGTCAAACTTTTGAAGGCGTCGTGAAGTCGCAGTAGTACCACAATGCTCTTGAAAAACTTTGGCGAACTAGTAGCATTCATGATTCCGTTTTGGTGGCAGGCTTGGTTCAGACATATTACGCACCTCCGTTGCCATCGCGAACAAACGGGAACCAGTGAGATGACAACGCACATTACTGGCCCAGAGGACGCATATTGTTTACACAGTGGAATAGAGAAGAAACCATGTCACAGAGTGGATCGGTGCACCGAAAGAGAACTCGCGGCAGCTAGGTTTTTAACAGTCAGTGCGGTCGAGCAAATTTCCATCAGACTGGGACAGCTGTGGCCATGTGTGCGTAGGGAGAAGCGTTCGCTAAAAAGTCATAATCAAGATTGCGGCAACACATGCGGGACCGCATTGCCCTTAGTGGAATATCCCGTGCATATTTTCTGAAGTGTCCAAAATCGCTATTTTCCGCAAGGAAGTCCAAAGTCAGTCTTCGTGGCACAGAGCAAATCTTAGTTTATTGGGTTTCTATTCGTTATTTTATTGACGAGACGCATCGGTAAAATGGGGAATTACAAATGGTGCTGTTGCTTTCGCCTTCTCATTGGTCCACTCAACCCCGCTTATAGCTCGATTTTCAACGCTTGACGCACTTAAACAATTTGTTTTGCTCAGGTGCTCGTTATAACAAAATCCGATGTTGGAGCAGCGTGCCATCCTGATCGATCCCCGCGCTGATATACCAGTCTGCTAGCGTTTTTGATAAAGATCGACTGCGGAAGACCGGTGAGGGTGGTCTGCCAGCAAGCCGGACTAGAGCCAGGTTGTAAAATGCAACGGAGTAGAGGCACCGAGAAAAAGTGTCTTTCGAGAGGACGAGGACAAACATGAATTTGTAATATTTCGTGAAAGGGCAATGTGGTCCATCGAAATTCATCTTGGCGGCACCTGATGGGTGAAAAAGCAATGGTGTATGTAGTATGTCTTGAGCAGACGGTGATGTCTAGTGAGTCGTATTTTAGTTCGGTGAGTTAACCAGTTACCGAGATGGACTCGGTGGACACCTCTAGCCTAAGTAGCGCACAATACAATTAGGAAAATTCTATTCCGGTCAGCAACTGAAACGGATGGTAGTTAGATATGAATATAACGCGCACTTTACCACCCTTAACTGCACATTTTCTTGAACACAAATTGGTGAAATCAAAATTTCGAGATGCATTCGTAGATGTAGACATGCACGTAACTGTAACCATTTGAATGTAGACGTGTACATTCAAATCACAGGTGTAAATTTACGTACACAATGAGATATATACGTGCAGATTCATAAATATTTAAATGTGTATATATACACGTGGACGTACAAATATTCATATGCATATTTATGAACTCAAATGCATGTACTCATATATGTGTACACGTATACACGCATTCATGCATATAGCCCCCATCAAACATTCTTATCTCGTTCGATCAACATTCGACCGAAACTGCTCCACAACCGCAAGCGTGCGTTGCCATGAGTGATGGAATCTGCAAAAGATGCAGCATCAAACCACTAAAGTCTTCTATCATCATTTTCACATCAAGCCTAAGCTGCTTCGAAGATTTCTAACGTTACCTGGGTAGTTTGTCAATATACTCTAGCACATATCTTCCGGATAATATCAGCGACCGGCACAACGTTCTTATTCGTCCGCACGTTCGAGCATGACCACCTCGCCACTTGTCGGCTTGCAAGATACTCGTTGAATATTTAGATTGGACTCTCAGTTCACCATATACCTTTTGATCCGCGAACTGATGTTTAGAAATGTCAGTCTGGGTCAAATCATATGCGCAAAACGACGTTTCAAAACCCTGAATAATCCTCTTCACTACTATCCAAATGTTCTGTTATCGCGAAGCTCTTGAAATGCTCGAAATGGAGAATTCTAATATACCGAACTTTATCCAATCTAGCTTCTATCGAACAAGAATAGTTTGTTGGTAACTATGGAGCAAACACAGGCGGTTGAATACTGTGAGTGAATCGAGCAATTATCTTCTAGATAATTGCGTGCCGTCTTCAAAGAAAGATCGAAAGTTTTACAAATGGGGGTCAAAGGCCGGTAATAGTTTTTCTTATACAGAAATTTAAGTTTAACATAGATATCTTCCTGCACTGGCAGTTTGGAACACTACAATGAAACCCATGTTAACCCGTTTCGGTTTCATAATTATCCTACCCAGAATGGATCTGACACGCCTGAGCAACATGTAGTCACCAACATATTGGTATTGCTAACTAATTGCTCTGCATACTATTGTTCTATTCCTGTTGCATGCTCTTCCAGTTGAATCAGAAACCTAACCCGTATGTTCCGTCATTAGTATAGTTGATGTTATTTATCCCGCGTTTTAAGGTATATTCTTAGAAATATCCTTGCTTCGCACAAATACTTGCACACCTGTCACATACTCAGGTTTTCCGAATTAAACTGGAGAGAAAAGTATGGCTTTGCTAAAGTAAATGCAGTCAATGCTATTAGGAGCTGATCAACTCATGGTACACAAGTGGAGATGTGCCTAGGCGCATCCCACACTTTTTAAACTATTATTGGACAGAAGTCAATTGACCTTTGTCGGATAAAAGTTTGAAGAATGCCCCCAAACAGCAAATGAATTGTGGTCCCAATCGCAACATTGGCGCTCACTGAACTAAAGAGTTGGAGTTTAGAAACATGCACACGCTTCAGGCGGCGTTCAAAAATATGACAAGAGTTTAGACAATGTGCAGTCTGAAACCAACGGCAACAAGAAAATGAGAGGAGAAGGCGCAAAAATAACTCACAACCATTCAGCAACATATGAAAGCGCACCAAGGAAGCGGTGCACGGAACCTCTCGGCAATTTGGACAACAATTTGAGAAGTTTTTTCGGAACGGCCAGAAGGTTAGAGTGATAGTTGAATTGTCAAGAAACTACAAGCAACTGATGCGTTCAATTACTACCACGGTCACCATATATGAAATAGTGTTCATTAAAATCGATTACAAGATACAGTGTCTGGATTACCTTGTTAAGTATTTATCAGGGGTCACCAGAACTAAATTAGATATTCATCACGGTCATAGTCAAGTCGGAAACCGAAAGATATCCAACCCCATACGGTTTTCACGGTAAATTTTCATGTCACTTCTTAATCAAATCAGAAGGTCCGTGATGAGCTAACTAATGCCGTAAATAACTTTGAAGAACAGTTAAGCAAAAAGAGGTAAAACGCTGTTTTGCTAACAATCTGTGTAAAGTTTGATTACCACGGCGTCGATTCCACGAAGGACGTCAGAATCCATCAAGCTTTGTAAATATCCTTCTAAAATGTGCTAATCGATGTCAGTTATAACTTAAAACAGTGTACGGCCATACTTTTCTGTCTTCCATCTTCCTTTTAAAAAGAATATCAATCTTTGAGGGGAAGTATCCAACACGTATAGGCTTACCCCTACTGCAAATATAAATAAGGTTAGTGTACCACTAAATGAAATGGCTTACCCAAATAAGAGCAGGGTTCGGAGCCTGAGTTGATTGTTAACGGCACTATTCAAAGAACTGAAGTCCGCTAACGTTCGCTTGATTGACCACTCGAATGTGCCGTGTGTCAACTTGACGAGATACCTAAACGTGCTCAGTTTAACGCACGTCCAGTGATGACTACTTACCAACTTTTATCAGAAAAGTGTAATCTCCTAATAATCGAAGATCCTACTTTTTTTGACTCATCCGTTGCCAACCTTTCACCTGATTCATATATCCCGGTAATCTTGACGAATACTGGCGTATCGGGAAGGTACAACTGTCCAGAAAATTGAGCACCGAGTACGACGTCTGAGTCTAGCACTTAATGACAGAGTGAATGAAACCAGCAATAATAGTTACATTCGCTGGCACTTTCATTGGGCTCCACCCCTAAAGTGAGAAACTTATCGTCACCCACGGACATTTGAATGACACGATAAACCAATTGTACTTTTAAAAATTCGCCTTATTTTGAGGTTACTTTAATGTGTTTTGGCCAGTTCAAAGCAACTTTCAGTGATTTCAAAAAGTTGTACACGAGTTCAAATCTGGAATCACACGTTTTTCTGGTCCGGTCAGTTCGTCTCTTTGTGTACTCTACAAGCCTCCGCCGAACCGAAAGACAGCAATCGGAAACAGCCCTTGAGGATCCCGGAAGGCGAAACTACTACTTTCATGATGTCTCTTTGGGCGATCTCAATGAGTTGTACGTGGGTTTGAGGCTGGGGACTGAAATTAGCTGGATCCAGTCACTCTGCCCACTTCGATGTCCGTTGGTTATCTGTTGAACTGAAAGACATTGGATACAGAGTATAGAAATGCTCTCAAGTGTTGCAGAAAGTACCGAAAAATCTTTGATAAGCTAACAAAGCAGAGGTAATTACCAATCTAATGGTACTTCTGTTGGTAGGTCGTTCAATGCTTGGTAATCCTGTAGTCGAACTGTTGTCTCAGGAAGGTTCGTGGTCAAAGCTTATAGAGCTCGTTGTCGTGATCCCTTCCACCACCGTCACAAGCCAGGGTGTAGAATTGTTACATGAACACTGCGCAGAAGAACAAGTGTGTGAGAATTGTCGCCGCGAAGTATTCGTGATTCAAGTGGAAAGAGGACAAGAATTTCGAGACGAGACTCGCAGGAGAGCTTCCGCGAGCCAGTGGACATTTTGGTGGCTACTCGCTGAACACGTTGAATGACGAGTATGTCTCTCTTCAAGCCGGTATGAACGAATTGATCAGCAGTGGTCACAAATACACCCCGTAAATCGTTTGAAAAGCATACCTGTCTAAGCGGAAAAAGGCTCCTTCTATCATACCAAGAGTCACAAATCTCTTTCCGGCAGCCACCTGGTTGTGACACGAGAAGGATAGACCGGGCAACAGCCAAACTCATGGGTTCTTTGCAAGGTCAGCTTCCGCGCTACCCATGAAACGTCATGCACTTTGTATCACGAATGGGTTCCCGGAGTCTCCTTCGAGCGAAATGTGTGCACACTCACTGTCGTTTGAAGGGGGACTCCAGTGGTCCGGCGAAGAACCTCTCCTTGGATTCTATAAGCTGCTAGTTTATGTGCAAAAGGACCACATGGGACACGGCCAAAGGCTTCGCCAAAGTAAGAGAAGATGGCATCCGATAAATGACCTGTCTTTGACATCTGTCAGGATAGCCATGGAGATTAACACACTGGTTATACATGGCCCGTCGGGAAGAAAGCCATGCTGAGTAGAAGAGAAGAGGTTATTTAAGAAGAACTGCTTAAGGGTGGTACGTTTCACCGAACACTCCATCATCTTGCATGGGATGCTGTAAGGATGATCAGCTGATAACTAGCATGACAGTGATGGTCACCTGTCTTAAATATGAGTGTTGGATCTGTTGAAGTTCGTCTGGTACGTTTATTGTCTTTGTTTGGTATGATGCGGAGCGATGAATTCGTTTAAGCGTGCCTGGTTTGTTTGTAAAAAGCCGACCCTAAACGATCATTATGAATTTTGTGTCACAACTGCACAGCATTTTCTCTCTTTTTCTTATAAGCGTCATCACTTATCTTGTAAAACTTCCCTTCTTGAGGTTGTTTGACACGTACCCACTTTTATCCGCACCCAGTTGTCTTCATGAGCTCATTTCCCTTTGGCTAGCGGTCGTTGGTGGATCGGTGTTTTGGTTACTCCATGTCGAACGCCTACCCGTTGGATAATCTGTGTATCCGATTAATTCACGTTCAATGTGAGCCAGCATCTTTATCGTAACTTTATTCAATGACACCGTATAAATTCCTGTCTTTTCCATTGCCTTTTCTGACGTGTTTTCGGATTCGTGATACGGTCTCGTTAGCCAGACCGTCTGAACAAGCGTTGTTGGAATTAACGAGTGTGTGTTATTGCGTGAATTATCCCTAAATCGCCAACAGATATTTGGAAGTGGGCGTGACCGTGGGCTCTTTCCATCCCTCCGGAAGAGTGACCACCCGAAGTGTGTGCCCAAACATACTGAAGAGCGGTACCACTCAACCGAGGGCCGCTCCGTTGAGGATCCGGGGGCGAAGTGTGTCTGGTCCCACGACACCATAAGAATTGATCTTAAACAAGAGATCTCGAACGTCGAGCAC
>QNGE01005749.1:0-39343 GCA_008508345.1 Paragonimus westermani
CACGGACAGTCAGAACGAAAGCGGCTGGCCTGCATGTTACAGGCTGTAAACCTCTCAAATGGGTGGCTGGTTGAAAATCATTGGGAGAAATGTCACACGGAACTCTACCCCTCTGATCATAGTCCTTCGAGTTTGTAGTGAACACAGGGTATCTCAGTAGAACCACAGACGATGTAAGTCAGCGGTAGTGCTTTGTGATTTTGGTCATTGTACAACGATCAGCTAGTATCCTGTTGGTATGAATATCAACAGTGCATCTCAGATGATCGGTTTTCATTCCGTGTGGCCGCAGTAGCTCAGAACGAACCATTTTTATCAACGTTGTGCAATAAGCACTCGAAATCCAACAAACCATGGCCGGCTTCAACCTCGTCTCAAGTCTTCGGATGAACATGGTGGGAATAGCATCTTCGATCAACAGTATTCGTTTCACTAACAGAAGTTCGTGTTCACTGGATCACGGACTGCGAGCGTGGCTTATGAGAATAACCAAACTACACCACTGATGTTGTGCTACTGTTTTGACTAGCCGGTGGCATCCAGGTAGACACCGGTTTTCTTCACACAATTGTCACAGTGGTGTCACAGTGGTTGACGTATAGGTCTACGCCCGGCTTTTCACAAGAAGGCTACCGGTTTCAATCACCTCCTCTTGAACTGAACTCACTTTTGAGTGACGGGCACTTAAAATACACCACCATAGTGTGCAGTACCTTAGCCATATCGATAGGGCTCGAAAACGGTTTATTGTACAAACCAACTAACACCAAATTTTCTTTATAGATGATTAAACCGTTGAAACATTGGACACCCCTTGAACTTCACAGGCGTTCCATGAATTAAAAACCGACTTTTTCATTGTTTTCCGTTATCCATGTTTACCAATGCACATCTAAATTACACTGTTTCATTCAATATAAATCATTCACCTAATTTGTTAACAACTTATTTCAGTGGACTTTGCCACACTTTTCAATGGCCAGTGATGAAGAACGAAATAAGTCTTAGCCGCGCTGGTGCCTCCTGTACACCACTTGGATAAATATTTTGCTAAACGACAGTCGCGCAAATGACGTAGAATCGAGTACACTAGCCGACCCTCTGACACGTATTAAATGTTCGCCGGCCGATAGGGCGGCCGCGACAAACTTCGGGACTCATCACTATCGCTATCAATCAGCTCACCTATCCGCAAATTCCAACGTCAATTAACGCCCCGATGCCCCAGTGCGTGTCGTGTATGCATCGGTTTAGGGCTGGGGGGTGCGCGTTGTTCACCTTGCCCAGTCATTCAACCCATCGATCATGATAAAGCGAATGCATATCAGAACTGTTTGACCGAAGGTGTTGATCAGTGTCAAAGCTTTGTGTGGGCTGTTGGTACACACCCCACACCAATGCACACGGACACAACGGACTGTCCAGACACTTTTTCGATTTTCGCGAGTAAGGTCGAGAGCACCGGTCATGTGCGCGGTAGGAGGAGATAGGTCTGCATCACACGGTCCACGAGACGCCCACCAAATTACTTTGCATCTAATTACGGGTGAACGTGTGAGCCAAGCGGTTAGCTGTCTAGTTGGTAGGCGGACAGGCCAGCGGTAGAAACTAGACCAGCTGACCAGGTTGAATTCAAAAAGTGAGAGGATGTGTTATTCGCATAGAAAGTCTGCGCACACTAATTGACAGCTCTCATTCTCCTAGGGTGTGACTAACAGAAACCGGCGAACGTTTGTCACCGAGGCAAGGTGCGAATTCGATAACCAGCCGGGTATAGTTCACAAAATGTTGCGGGTTATTTGGCCACACGAACAATTTCTTTCCCTGTCTCGAAGACCATCACATATTAGCAGTTTCAATCGTTTGTATGAAGGCAAACCTGTTGGTCAACCTCAAGATAAGCTGCGGTAACGGTCGAAAAATTGGGCTGTGTTAACTTGTGAGCACACTCGAAGTTCATAATATGCTGCCATGAAAACCGTCATCAGGGGACTGGGAAAAATTCTTTCGGTGAGTACAGGTAAGGCTGTGATTCGGGTAAGTGTGTCGCCTGTAAAAAGTTATAGTTATGCTGTGGGGGCAAAGAAGAGCAATCATACAACAGTAGTGTGAAAAAGATACACAGGGCGAAAACTCGGTAAAATCTCGGTGTGAGTTAAACAAAGCTCGCGTAACTCAGAGGCAGAACGACACATCCCACGCGACATTACCCACTTTTCTAAAGAACAATGCCCAGAGCTGATTATGTCCGACGTCAGTTGGTAAGTTTTACCTCCTGCAAAAGGTTTTAAAACACACAAAGTTTCCACACAATGACTGGTCTTCACAACGGTTGAGTTAACCAAAAAGTGTAGGGTTGTGTATTTGAACGAGGGTACACAATGGCAGTTCAACAAATGTGCAAGCGTGGCCTAATAAGTAGACTTGACACTAACTCAGGCTACCTATTATGGAGGCAATAATCACATAACGAGAGCATATTATGCCCACCAAACTAAAAAGTTCATTCGTGATTTGAAATTGGAGTGAAGAGCGCCTATAGTTTTGTGGTTTCATCGTCTCCTAGGCGGTCTAAAAGTTAACACAACATTAGTCAGAAAAATTGGACAGGATAAATGGATCTTACATCACTGGAGTAGTACGGTATGGGTGCGAAGCCACTAAAATGCACGAAACTTTTTGGTGGTCATGAAAAAATGCTGAGTAATTTGTGACAAAAACTATCAGGAAAACGATATTATAAAGCCACTAAAAGAAATAAACACCCGAAAGCGACTTTGTACTACACGTTTAAACAGAATAATGGTTAAGTCTATTCCGGCCAGATGGTCTGTCTTAGATCCCGATATACCCATGTTGTACTACTGTATCAAAGATGCCATGATAAAAATCCGATAATCTACCGTTTCGTACGTGTTGAGTGACATATCGGATCAAACGTTAGCGAGCCGTTTGTTTACAGCTAACTAAAAACGACCTCCATTTTCCAATTAAATGGCAGAATATTTTGTACGGCCGGCCCAATGTGTGCGGTATCCGGCCATAAGGTGACTTGCGTACAGGGAAATTTGTGGTCTAAAAAGAATACAGATGTTTTGTGATCCCCGGGGACTACACTGTTTCATACTGTAACTCCGGTAATCGGCGTGTTGCTTATCTGTATGATGTATGGGTAGACGATGCATGATAAGTATTAGGGATCAGCACTGAACGTACCCGTTCACAAATACAGCTGTGGTAGGTGACATTCTCTGCCTTGTGAGCATGTTTTTAACGCATTGTAGTTCCACACAGCTACTGAACTACTCTTGTGAGTCACTATACACTTACCCACAGGTTGTATGCTCAACTGAGACATCTAGATCGGTTGAGGTAAAAATTAAACAGATAAGATGCTTTATAAACGAATTGGCTGTAGGACTAAGTCATCAAAATATCTCCAGAGAACTGTTCAAGCGCAAGGGACCATAGTAGTTGCTTCTTTAAGCTACACTGGGATGTGTTTGTGTCAATAATGAAATTCTTTCGTTCATGGAAGGTTTTGAATAGTTGTGGGAGTCATGACAGTAATCTCAAGGGGTTTAGTCAGGGTGATAACTTCAAATTGATCACAAGGTCTCTATCAGAGTTTAGTTATGTATAATACAAGGTCAGCGGAGTATGTGTTTAATTTTTTGTTTCAGTGAAACACTTCGCTTCATTGGAACAGTAGTAGAACTCTAGCGAGGTGCCGCCATCGAGATGATCTATCTAAACAGTCCTTATAGAACGGAACACATTAACATAGAAGCAAATACTAAGTAATTAAGTTGTAATAGTTTTTGGAATATATTACGAAAGTACGTCCATATATCAGCCCGTTTATGTGGTTACATTAATAGCATGAACGCTGGACGTAAATAGACCATTCCATTTAGTCTCCAAATCATAAAGAAGAACATCGGGATAAGCGACCAATCAGACGTTAAAATTTTGAATTCGAAGATCAGTTGCCTTGTCACATTGCTCATTCATTTCACCGGATTGTTTACCCCTTGGAATCTATGGGATTTCGTACGATGATATTTAATTTTGTACAATTCAGGTTACTACGAATGACCTGATATGTGCAAAGGTTGACAACCGATAACTGACTTAACCACGTAAATGCTAATGTGATCTTGCACACGCGCGTCGCAAAGAAAAATGCCTGCTATAGTCTGATTGTAGTTTGTTATGTACAATGCACGAAGGGGGTTCAATTCTGAATTTAATCCAGGGGCTATTCGAGATACTTCATTACAGTTGCAAAAAAATTGTTCATGAAAAGAGAAAAACAGTGCTGTGAAACTATGCATACAGACTTACACAGTTATGTCGCTTAAAGAATAGGCAGTATTTTCAGGGTAGAGGTAACATTAAGTTAGTGTGATTTTAGACGTACGATTTCCTAAATTTCAGCCTTATTGCGAATGCGGTTTTTGCATGTTTAAGAAGTTACTGAGAGTTTAGAAGTATATCATATGACAAGTTTAAACTGGCTTCTGAAGGACGACCTCACCATCTGTCTTACAGTATTTACCATTAAACAGACCTAGCCCAGTTTTCAGTCATTTCCAAACTTCTTTATTGAACATGTAAATTGGATTTACAGACTAGCTCCCTTCAGAGGACACCATAACACACATGTTGTCGTTAGCACCTCACCTTCGCATGTGGTTTGTTAATGTGAATGTGACCTTCGATATAAGGCTACTGTTTACTACACGACGTAGTAAGGACTAATAGACTGTGAACTTAGACCTCATTTGAACAGTCCAAAAGAGCACCAGGAATTTATCAACTAGGGGGAAACACGTTTATTTCCAACAGATCAAAGATAGCTATATTTAGTCGCATGAGGTTTTGTATTTGTATGTTCCCTCTGGCAACAGGATATTCAGAAACAGAAATTTATAACACCACATGTAATCTTATTTTTGCTGAGCCCTCAAACCTTGAATTATTGGCCCTTAAACATGCTCCAGACAAAGATTTGGATAAACACATTATAGACCCGGCGAATGAGGTAACAGTGCTTGAGTAACGGTGTTAATTGTGTTGGTGTCGTTTCTGTTGTCCTCGTGTTCAAACACGATGGCAACATCCCTTCATCTTTATGTCACTCGAAGATCAGTGGATTTCCTCCTGCACCGGAAAAGATTTCTTTCTGTCCCCAAACGTGTTTGTTGAGAACACAGAAGGAAATGCACCTCCGACCACCGAACGCTTTATGCCAATTAACCAAGCGGCGAATGATGTTTATGCTTTGGTGTTTGAGCCATCACTTTGAAGAAACTGACGCACAGAATCTAGTCTACAAACAATCTAAGCTGTTGTGACATGTATTTGCCTGCTGGCATTTTCAATTTCGAAGCTGAAGCAACAATTTAACTAACTGGTATGATGGCTGTTGCATGCGGTACAATGAGAACTCGTCAACAGCATTTCGTTTTGGTTCCAGCCGAATGGCCCCACAACTGGCCACGACATTTTCGTGGGAATGTCACAGTCAGCTTTATTGCTCATCACTGGCTATGGAGAATTACAGCGTGCACTGTTTAAGAAATTCTGCTGGGACAGTGGGTCCTCTTGAATGACGATTGGGAAAGTCGTGAATGGGCTAGACAATCACTTTCGGTGAGACTTGGTGTCCTGAGTCAACGAGATACGTCAGAATTGCACGCGAAATAAAATTCACCTTGCCCTTAGTCGACCACGGAGGATGATGTTTGCGTATCCTCTGAGAAAAGTGCCTGGTAGTTTTGCTGACCCAGCGTGCTCCACGGAAGCACGTGGAACTGTCTTCATAATAATGCGGTCACACATTAGGGCAACGAGTCTTCAAGTTGTACATAGACTACCGAGTATAGCTGAGCAAGATTCGGAGTTGCATTGCACTATAGGTCTTACCAATTGCGCTAATTATTCCGCGAGTCACCAGTTTAGCCAACGTTTGTAGTCTAACTTCTCGTAAAAAAAAACATGTTTTTCTGCAAGCGAACGTTTGATTTTCTGTGTTGTCAGTTCCATTTGCTTATCAATAAAGTTTTTATGGTAGGCGTTCTCTGTGAATGTACACCACAAGGAAGCCACTTCAGCTTCAATTATGCCCTCTGCACATATCTGTACGTGTCAAACTATGAGCGAGTTTTCATTTCTGCCTAGGATGTACGTAGCTGAAAATGTGGATATATTGGTCATTCTACGTCCTCCTTCTGTGAATACCCCTCTGAAGTGAACCGGCTGCAAGATGATTTAGTGCCACATCCAGGAGGGGTATTCGTCTGTCTTTCTGGATCTCGAGTGTAAAGCTGAGGTTGGTGTGCGTTATTTTCGTCTTAGAAAGTAGGCTACTTAGATCCACAGTTTCGCCAAAGTCCCTCGTAAAAATTACTGTGCGCAATAATCCCACGACGAGTATTTCCTTCTAACAGTACCATGGAAATATCTATCAACAATGGACCTGATAATGTCCCCACTGCAGTGCCATCTTCCTGATAGAATATTTTCTCACCAACCTGAAACTGTACATTCCGCGTGCAATCTAATATCAGTTGCTTCGATGTGTCTTTGGATAAACCCACATTTAAACCTTCGGAACGCATATACTCACAGAGGCAGTCGTAAGTTTTTATACGTGGTACTTTCACGAACAAAGAGATTACACAGTTTGACCTAAGTGTATGACCAATTACTCTTGATTTTGTTCCTCTGGCAGTCGTGGTAACACAAAATGTGTAATTGGTTTGATGATGAATAACCGAAAACAGACTGCTAGCTAAACCATATTTTACTTCCGAGTTCTTTTGCGCTTAAAGTTTGGAGTTCAACGCCTTCACTGATCATCTTCTCTTCATAAACATCTTTTATCTATTCGTGTAATGTGTCAGTGTATTTCATTTGTCAATTTGCGATGTATCGTAGCTTCTACTCTTGCCGGAGCTTGAAACATTTGCTAACTGAATATGCTGTACTAACCGCCAGATAGCGCCACCAAGAACGCAACTTTCACTAATCGTTTGTAAACCTCTTCAAGTAGTGCCGTCCTTCTCTCTTGCATTGCTAAGTCCGTTCAGTTTGTTGTAATTACATATGATTCCTGTGTAACTACTAATGAATAGCATGTTGGCGGAAACCTTAAACTCATTAAGTCCTAACAGAACAAGTCAGCTGACATTATCAACTGAAGGCTTCTTAGCCGTCAAATCGTTCGTTAACTGAGTAGCTCTGAGAGTAAGTCAGTGAACAACCCACGAGGTGTGAACGGACCAGGTAGTTGGAAGTTTAATGCAGCACATGGCTGGGAAATTTACTAGTTGCATGCCATTTAACATGCTGTCAAATAACCAGCATATACTTGCCGTAAGGGAGTCCCGTCGGAGCGGAGAACGACTGACTACCGTATACTGCAAGATTACTGGTTCTTGGTGGGTTATCCAGGTTGTTTAGTTACGTTACTAGGACAACTGGTCTGTAGGAGTGATCAGTGAAATGACCAATGAAGATGTGAAAATATTCCATGGGCTTATCTCATTCTATTTTCTCTTGGTCTTAAGTTGCCGAAAAAAACACTCGGGCAGTTAATTAAGTTGAATTAGCAGAGTATGGCGTTATGGTAAGAGGTGTCCGAGCCAAACGAAACTTTCATGGAGTAAACCCAACATGACTGTCATACCAACGTCGCGCACGAAAATCTTGGATCAGCAGGCGGTTAGTCAGTTTTGCATAAACCTGTCGTGTAGTGTGTTTTCAAATAAAAACTCCTGCCCTTCTGAAAACGTGCTATACTGTTAACAAGTTTTGAGTGTACACACCTACTTGTTAGAATTGATGACGATGGCTGCCCAGGAAGGACAAGTGAGATGATTCTTCGTCACTGATCTAAGTCCGTTAGCCGACTGAGTGTCAATTCTAGTAACGATAATTACGCGAAGCACGTGAATCCTTCACAGATCACTGGCTGTCGGCGTGCGGCAGTATGATATTCATCCCGTACCATTTACGGGTTAAACTACCCACTCCTGCTTGCAACATGAAACAAACTTCATCTCTGGTGACAAAGAAAACTGTTCGGAAAATAACCACAGAGGAGGGAACATCCGGAGAAATATAAAAAAATTTGATGACAATGTGGCGTACATAGAAAATGTGTATAAAACTAACAAACAACTAACTTATTTGAAGCAGAGTGAGAAAAAAGTGGCCGTTTATCAAAAACGTTAGGAATCACCAACTGACATTCAAATAGGTCATAAACTATATAGAAATTTAGTTTCTCGAAAGATGACAGAAGTATCTGACTGTAACTAGTGCTTCGTACTAAAACATTGCAGACTATTGCGCGTTCACGTGTTGAATTCAATATTCTTAATAGAAACAGACGAAGTCATAGTTATAGCAACTTAACACCATGACAGAAAAGATACAGTGATGAGTCAATTTCCCTCATGACTCGTTTCGTCACCGGAAGATAGAAAATGATCAACGCGTGAATATACGACTTACGAATCGCAACCAAGTAGTACGGTACGCAACGATATCGAAAACCTCAGAAGAATACACGGAAGACTTTTACTTCCAACCGAGAATGTATTTACTCTCAAACTAAAGGCAACGTAGTAGCCTACACGAAGGCTTTGACAAGCCTTTGTAAATTAAAAGTAGAATGACTCAATTTGAAAACAAGGAAGAAGCATGTATCAAACTTGAGTTTCAACATGCACAAAGTATTTTTAAACATTTTTCAAACAAACTTCGAAAAACTGAAAAATTTCCGAAAATGATAGACTTTCTCCAACAGCTTTCGTTTAAATACCAATGCCGGACCGATCGGGGCAAATAGGCTCACTGCGTTTTCTTATTATGAGTAAGGACACAAAGTGGAGACCAATATATTTTTCAGGTTAAGCCAATCGGGTGGCTGCCAGTGAGAAGTTCATCTGGCAATGAAAGTAACAATGTAGATTTTCACGTGATTGCGGTGTCTGAGTGTGTTTCAACAGACGGTAAATCAAAGTCAATGGTAATCAGGAAAATGTGTTATGCTGACTTAGAATTATTTCTCCTTCTGTGTGTTTAGTTTGGCTGTTGGTAACGACTTTCCGTTAACATCTCATTGGTCATTGTTTACAAAGTTAACATGCACAATAAATCATGGGAAGTAATTAGTAAGTCAAAATTGGTCCGATCAGTCAATAAAATGAGAAGGTCAGAAGTTGAATAGTGTAGTTGGAACACACTCAGAGATGAGGGACATAAAAATGGTTTAACGTAACCGAATTGACGCGGATCAGAAAAGCAATGCAAGTTCAAACATGACAAAAGTCAAACTGTAGTTAAAAGATACGTGAGCCCGGGTCAACACAACAGCGACTGTATAAAGCTAATTCAAATGGTGATATGGAATGGATAAGGAGAGAATATGGGCAACCAATCTTAGATCCTGGTTTCTATTAGTAGAAAATCCGACCAGAGTTACTGGTTTGGAAAAAGAACTTCACAAAATTAAAGTAGAACCGATCAGCAACAACCGCACTCTTGCAACATCCACAGAAAGTCGGTCACCATCTGTTGTCGCATGTACAGGTTTGGATTCAGTCGATGTGTTACCGTGGCTTTTGCGATGTGAAATACGTGTCAACTTGTGTTAGAAGCGAGCTGTCTGAAGCCTGTCCTTGGATCAACTGGGCCCGGTCGGCAGATGTTTTGTAACATCAGTGCTACGCTGACCAACCATCGAATTCAAGTGACACTTCCGTATATGCTCGGTGATGCACGTACCCAGGCGGTCTGTACTTTGTTCTGTATTTTGCTGGCGAATCTGCATCCAATGAAGCAAGTTTTACAGGCCATGGAGAAATGGATGGATAGAAACAGCAGACTCTGTCTGGGTGCATTTGGAACACGCGTAGTTTTTCCCACGAAGACCACTCAGGCGGTTCTGCGCAAGTGTTGATTTGGGGCACCTAAACAGCCTTAAATTAAGATGGTTATACTGCTGCCTTTAAAATTCATAGTGGAATAGATAATGGAAGCAACTTGTGTACATAAAGGATGAAACGCTTGTAACTAAACGTTATTGAGTATTTACGTCGTAATAGTCACGTGCAATCTCGTCAGCCTATTTTCTAAATGGCTATCTCTCCTCTTACTTTAAACTATGTGAAGCAGACGCGTCGTGTTTGCCTTTAAATACAACTGGTGTAAAGCTTTTATAATGCAGACTGTTCGGTGCATGTGGATTTACGATACACAAACCACAGCCACCCTCGCGTTTCCCATTAAAATGACTTGATACGGAAGACTCCCATTTTATTCCGATTAGGCACGAGGATTAATCTATTGTGCAATGTGGTTAACACCGAGCTTACAGTTGAGGTCCAAATGCAGCTAAATGACCATCCAAAAATCGTCCGCAGTTGAAAAATCCTTAACTTTCTGTTGACATTTTCTGTTCTAAACAACTCACGGATGAGCCAATACTCGCTCTATTGAGCTCCTAATTACATATCCTTTCATTTAACCACAAAAAGTGCGTTTGAACAGGAACTGACTATCGAATGCATGCGTTTTCAGTAATTTCACAAGGTCATCGTTGAGAATGTCAAGTCTTGAGTTACTTTTTATGATGTAATTGAAAACAACCTTGAAGTGGAACATTAATAAACAATGACTTTACGCAAAAAATAGTCCTCCTGTTTCAAGTCCAGTTTTGAAAACAGCATCACAAATTCGGATATACGTCTGGCAGTATACAGTCTGTTTGAATCCCACAGGTTCGATCCCACCTGTTAGTCGCCAGAAAAGCAGTCACGATCAGGGTCGGTCGTACGAGCACACTGGGCATGCGTATTTTGAGAAGCCCATCTGTTCATGACGTTAGACCGTTTTGGATGGCATCTTTTCAAAAACAGTTTGACCGATTGATCTTTTTTGATTCAGGTTTTGAAGCTCTTAGCGTTTATCGTTCGCATAAACACTGATTTGTGTCTCGCCAGAAAAATACGACCTCATGTATCTCATTTTATTTACAAAATCTGTGTGACTTGTTGACACCATTCTAGATGGCTTACTTGATAACGAAATGACTAGTTTTGTTTTACGCAATTCTTTCGGTTGAAGTACGTACATTTGTAACAATAAGCACTGTTGACTAGCAGTTAATTTTTGGTGCTAACGGACGTAATCGAGCAACCTAGATTTGGACCCTGTCGTGACGAATGAGGGAGTGACCTATTGTGACTTGAGTCGGTTTTGTAATCATTCGAACTAGGTTTGTGCACTAATCCCGGAGTCTGTTATAACGAACTATTGAGCCTCAGACCACCTGAGAGTGGTTCCCTCGGTTCACGTTAAGGATAAAACCGCAGTCATTGAGGCCGAATTTCAGCAGTCCACTGTGACGGAATTATCCGTTCGGCAGATAGACCCAACTGGAATGCCTGTACGACCGATTCCTACCTTTATATTTCACTACGTCGGATACTGCTTGTTGACTGGGAATCAGGTTGGCTGAAAATGCCCATCACTGTCGCCGAACTTCCATCAGCCACCATCACCTGTTAAACAAAGAGCTCATACGTCATTTAGACTAGCTACTTTGAAAAATCGAACTGCTCAGTTCATATTCAATTAAAGGTTCCTGACTACACCCTACTTCACACTGAATTAAGCAGTCCCAACATTTGGACGATGCAGGCAGTTTTGCCATATTCGTACAACACGAACATAGAAAGTGATGCGAACATAACTCGTTGGAGGTCCTTCGGTGATGTTAGTGTGAGGTTGCAAAATGGAAGAATAAAGATAGAAATACACTAGATTATGGTCAGGACTACTTGCATCGAGTGGCTAGAAAAACAGAGTCAACTTGAAACCAGACACCGATTCAAAGGGTATACACAGTTGCTGTAATGGTTTTGGCCGTTAGATGATGAAAGTGAGCTTTACTGCAACTTCATTCCAGCTTTTGTTCAGATGAATTTGGCATAACTCAAGCGGTACCAGTTAGTTGTGTGTAGTAGTTAGCTCATTAGGTGACAGAAATGTGACAGATTTGCCACAAACAACACACACACAACTCTCTTAATGAAACGATCGGTGAGTAAGCTTCACAATAACCGTACCTGTGTTTTGAGGCAAGAACGCGCGTTGCACAAGGATAGACTGTTCAGAAAATCGATACCCAGGTGTATAGATTCTAATGCCACATAGAACACAAACACTGATTTGCACACCATGCATGGAAGCATGCCATTTCTTGACAGGGTGTACATCCGGGTTATTGTGACTCAACTTGACTATCCACGAGTAGTGTAGTGTGATCATTCCAACCTACTACGTTCTTATCTGGGTTGGTGTCAGTCTGTTAATCAAAACTGCATTCTCAGTAGCTTACCTTAGAAAGCCGTCTACTTCTCGGATAATACATGAAGTCTACAGGACATTGGAATGGGTGTGCATTAAAGTCAAACTTCAATACATACAAGCTCCCAATGTGGTTACCAAGCTCGCTTACTCGATGGTATGCCCAGTATATATATATATATATAGTTTCTTTCACCGGCACACATATATCAGAAACCCAGACTGCAAACAATTAGTTCCACAAACCACTAGAAAATGGTGTCGGCCATCTCGATTTTATGTATCATCAAGAGCACCAGTGTTCGATTGGTAGTCCAAGCACTCACCATGAAGTCACGGTCACCGGGGTTGCAGATAAGTGTACGAGTTATTGACTTTCTCTACTGCACTCCCTTTTGCCTTTGGTTGAAACTGATCGGAGATTTGTTCATAGCCTCCCTACAACCAGTCATACGTGTGAGTTGTGCTCATAAATACTAACAAGCCCAAACCAGATATATATCACTCCTCTGGTAGCCAGTGGCACCAGACGTTTACTAGCCGTAGCAGCTGCCCGTAAATCTGTACTTCAACCACAAATGACTGATGGATTTTGAATAACAATCAGGGGACCGAAATTTGTTCAGTAGGGTCTACTGTAAGCAATATAAAGAAGGTCTAGTTGTAAAAAGTGAGTTGGTCAACTACCCAGGATTGGTGGCCGAATGTACCAATGCCATTCGGTTAACAAGAACTCGAAGTAACCTCGACCTCAACAGTGCAAAGATCTGACTGGACAACCACGCTCGAACTAGAAGGTGGACTGATTAGTAAACTTCTGATTTTGGAAATACCACCGAAAAGGTGCAGTTATCTGAATAGGATAATTTAACCAACACATTCACGATGAAGTTCAAGAAAGTACAGTTTGACAACCAATCAATCAGACTCACCTCAGCAACCAAAATGCCGGCTTGTAAAGCAAAACTGTAGAGCGTTTCGCCGATTTGAAGAATACACGAAAGGAATATTCGTCACAGGGATGAGTTGTATTCATTGTTCCAGAAGTTACGGACAATTTTAAAGCAAACGTTATGATTAAACCTTTAAAAAATTCCGTGCAAACCCAAAGACAGTGGAACTAAAAAACTCCTGGTATTGCCGAAGTTACAGACAGACTGGCTCTAAAGTTGCCATCAGCTTCTGTTAACGATGGTGTAGCCAATTAACTTGGTATATTTGTAATCCCTGGTGACTTGTAATCATATTTCCTAGAAAAGGAACTTGTTTTCACTTTGCTTCTGTCTTTCATTTTGTTACTATGACCTCCCCGTTTAAACGTTATGGCATTGATCACCGTCCTAGGTTGGAGCTTGAAGAATTCAAACGGCTCTGTAGCCCATTATCAACAGCAAATTATTGGTCTAGCTAGTTTAAGAAGAGAGGAGTTGAGTCGTTTGGTCCGCGGCTAAATAAATCCCAAACTTTGGGTTGCAGAATATGAACGTGTTTTACGTCATGTGAACATCATACTTAAGAAACGGGATGGCAACTATGGACCGCAACCAGAATTAAGTAAATTTGTGTTCGGAACACAAGTGAAATTGAGAATGCGATAGTAAAACGTCCGCCGGGAGGCTCCAACCACCGTTCCTTCACTGCCGCTCTCCCCTATCCGATCACGACCGATGGCATGCTCAACGTCTATCCCAACTTCTGTACTTATACCCCATTGGTCGAACTCTTGTATTGTAGGTTCTTCATACATATCTCCATGCACTCATTACAGTAGATACTGACCAGACATTTTCCACAATGTTGCACATAACATACTCTGGATTGGCACTACTATCTCGTTTGAACTCTCCATTGAGTTGTTTACACATTATTGACTGATACTTGCTGACGGTTAAATCCCGTGCTCAGGGTTCACTTGGTTGTAGGTTGTATAATTTGCTAACCGTTAATTTATTTGTGTAAAGAACAGGTTTTTGTCCGAGTAAACCCTCAATATTCTGTCTTGTTCTGTCCGACTTAAAGAATTTACAGCCACCCTGATAGACTGCGTATAACCGTGGGCCCTGACTGATTTTACAGCCAAACAAAATGCTGTCCACATTGGTATTTATGGATCACAATAAAGATCAACATTCAGGTTTCTATTAATGTGTGAGCATTTGTATAAAATGGACTGTCTTTAACATCGAAAGTAAGCACAAGTTCAACTGTGATCTTAATATTATAGCCACAGTGCTCGACAAAAGATCGCATTTTCCATCATAAGTTACTAAGTCCAATTGTTTTCGAATTTCTTCTCCTCTCAACTTACCATACACGCAGCTGCAAAGGTTCAACAACGGAAAACGGATTACACGTGTAGTGCTTGAATGTGTTGATTGATAAAACGATTTTGGCAGCTGAGGTATCTTAAATCACACGGAACTTGTCGTCTCTTCATCGCTCACCTAATCATTTTGGCCAAATAAATTTTGGTATTGATAAATAATGTGACGGATTTGATAATTTGCAAGAGACCCACTCGCGAAAACTCTGGATTTCTGCCGAATTTGAATCAGTGACAGAAACAATATACCCAGACAGTCTCTTCCCAACTGATTTTGTTTAATCGAGGAAATTAAACTTTGACACGTAAATCAATGATTATACCACTTTCTTCTTCTTATGACAAGAAGATAACTTACATTGGCAAACAGTCTGTGAAATCCCATCAAAGTATTCTGAACAGCTATGTACATTGTCATAAGAACAGGGGGTCACCAGCGTAATAAATTTCGGCCGAACAACTGATAAAAAAAACGAAATTAATACGAGTAAACAAAGTAGTTCCAGATAAACAGATTGGGAATAACACAACGTTTCGAGCAAGTTGTAATACTCTACGTTTCAACCACCTCGGGTGGCCTTCCTCAGGAGTGTTGTAATCGAAATCACCTTGACAGAGGAACAGAGGTCACATGGGATTTGCCGTGGTTAGGTCAACTCCTGAGGAAGGCCACCCGAGGTGGTTGAAACGTAGAGTATTACAACTTGCTCGAAACGTTGTGTTATTCCCAATCTGTTTATCAATAACATGTTAAACACGACGCCCAAACTATTCAACTTCATTCGTACTACATTTGGTGCGGATATCTTACAAAGTAGTTCCAGGTTCATAGACTTTTACAGAAGGGAGAAAATCTTTGCTTATGCCTTGCAATCCCTTTATTGGTTGAAAAAACGGTGTTGGAGGGTTTACAGTTGTGAAAAGAAAGAGGGTAAGTAAGCCGAAAGGTTTTCGTTATTGTTGAGACACGATTGTCGAGACTAACATGCACCAGGTCAAATGAAATTAGCATGAGAAAATTGTTGTAGTGGCACTACTCAAATGTGTGAACAAGAGCAGGGGCACAAGTCTCAACTTGTTCAAAACATACAAAATAACGGACAGAGGCTAGAATTAAGCTACAACTTGATTGCTCGTCTTCTCCCAAATGTACCCATTCCCGATTTACGGTGGACCTGACTAGTCGACTTACTGATGACTTATTAGGTGATTTTGCCTGGTCCCCTTCCTAGTGCCAGTCTCACCCTCCGTCATGTACTATGCAAATCGATTATAGGACGTCCATCGGCCTAAGATACAAGCCGCCAAAACAATTAACCACCCAGTTTCACCAGCCGACCGCATTTACGTTGGTTTGAGGGGATTACGCCTCCATAAATCTGTTTGCTTCTGCATCTGGCCTGATTCGTCTTGTTGCATACACACATCTAAGCCAAACAACGTGTGACATCTGAGCCCCGAACTCGACCAGTTTCATTCTGATGCTTCTCGGAAACGTTTTCGAAAGCCTCCGTTTCTGTTGCACCCCAAATTACTGCATCTTCTGTCACAAAAATCGCCTAACATATCACACGGCGTCTGCAAACTGGAAATTCGGAAAAGCTTGCTTGATAAACGCAGTCCAAGTGATATGTCCAGCCACTGATTTCATCCAAAATGTATTCCGCAGGTTACAAAACAACCAAATCTTCTTCCAGCTTGATTCAGTGAAGCGTCAAGACGGTATCAGATTTCGTAAAACATCAATCTTTCGGTAAAAAAGAAGACAGTGGAGTCTGCACTGGCCGTTAACTAAAGCTATTGACTTCGAACTTCCTAAAGGATTGAGTTGAAAGTCGGAAACCATCTCAGAGACTGAACCGTTTGCATTAAAGTCCCTGGTGCTACAGAAAGACTGCTTTCTGTTATCCGAACCGTGCCGGTCGCTAGGACCACAGGGATGGTCTCTAGGATACTCAGGTCCAGTGGATATCTGAATAGCATTTGGTCTATCTGTCTGCCATACCCAGTGTCTTACCTTATATCTCGAAGATAATTACCATTTGTGCAGATCTCAAACAGACGAGTTTAAAAAGGATCCTGTCTTGGGCTCATAAGCTGTCTGGCGTACATTAGAAAAAAAACAAAAGCTTATTTCACGAGAGCACTTTGTGAAAATATTCACTCTAGAAAAGTGTTATCTTACATTACGTAAAAATAGGAGTCAATGATAGGGTGCGTTTTCATCTAGACCGATTCCATTGACAGTTGAGTCAGCTGAACACGTGTAGATATTTAGTCGTACAGCTGGATGAAAAATTTCGACATGTTTTGAGTTCAGTGGGACATCACAAGCTGTGATTCATACACTTTTTGAAATTTGAATCCACTGTCCACATGAAACACACCAAAGAAGAGTGAAAGAATCTGTGTCTATTCCGACTGATTTACGACTGTTGACGAGGCTTGTACGCGCCTATCGCATAGTTACCCTCCAATTGCGTTCTCTTCCGAGCCGACCATTTCTGTTTCTGCCGCTATCTCAACTGTACACGAACCGCACCCTCACAGAGACTGGCTGCAAGTGTATAATTTATCGTGCTTGGCAGGGATCAGTTGGACGTCAGACGCAGTCCGTCTTCGTCCTAGGGCACGATAAAGTTTGAACAGGGTATGTGCGTGTGTTTGTGTGGTCTTCTGAACGCTGCGAAATATCATTTTGGCGTGATGTAGCCTGTAATTATTTAGTCTGGAAACCAACACGAGTTGGAGTGTGTCAGAAATGAAATTCTCAATTTTCAGGAATCTCCGTCATATTAGTCATATCAGATTCTTCCAGTCACCATTTCGTGTAGATGCACCAAATTGTATACAGTACGCGTGCATATACACTTTGCACAACAGTTGTTAGACTATCAGTCCATGGGCAAACAGTTCATAACTTCTCACAGGTCTCCCCAGTGTTTGCTTAACAGTGTAAAAACACCAGTTTTAATCCAACAATGACAGCGATTAATACAAAACAATAAAAACGCTATAACTATCTGTCTCTCATTCATAAAGCATTACTACGCTGTACTCGTACCATTTTCCTTCAAAGCCCAATGATGAACAGTCGCACGTTTTTTCTTTCGTACCTTTTTCAAAAATGCCATGATTTTAACAGTTTATTTACAAGCATTTTCCTTTTCAAATCTCAATTTGATTTAGCCGTCATTTGATTTACAATGGGAATGTTTACCCTGGGTATTTGTCAAATCGTATGCAACGACTGTGAATGTAATCTGTGAAGGCCGTGTGAAGGATCAGGAATGATAGGAACAGTCCGTAATTATGCTGGATGTTGAGCCAGTCAGCTTACAATGTAAAGCTAGAATCGGTTGTCATTTTTGGACTATTTTTCCTCCTTGTGTGAAAGCTGAACATCTGAGGAAGAAAGTGAGACAAGTGCGAAGAAAGAAGACTGTAATTCTTTCAAAAATTGAGTTTCAGTTTGTGTCGCATAATGCTCGCAGTCTGAGAAACTTTCAGTTAGACGAAGCTTCCAACCTGTTTAGTATCCTTCTTGAAAGGCTTGACTATCTCGGGTTTCATGTACGCTTGAACACACCTCGTAATTTTCGCATAGATTCTTGTCGCCACAGACACGCAGACACAAAGAATTTGAAATCCCCTTCGTATAGTTCAAATTATCTTGTGGTGTGCCATCCTAAAAGGCACAGTTTCACGTAAGACGCTATTCCTAGGTTTTAATTCCACGCTGTTAGTCACTGATGAAGCAACTGGTACTACGAACCGACGAGTGTCTGACAATCTGTTTGATTAGCAAATTATTGTTCATCCACATTTGAGTCTATAAACTTGTTGAAGGTGCCATTAACACTATGCACAGTTTGGACAGAATTGTCTTACGCCGGTGTTATACGGTCGAAACATGTATATGTCAAAACAGTTTGACGATCTACTATTTTCACTGTTTACAAAAATGTGAAGCACTAGTTTGTACTTTACCGTCAATGCTATGTCTGTAGAATGTCTGCGAAAGTCAGAGGTCTTCTCCTCAAAAGCGTTCAATTGAACTACAATCTGTTACACCCTAATTTCATTTTTGAATTCAAAACATGGTGAAGAAAATGACCTTCATGGTAAATATAACAAAATAAGTGTATGAATATTTTTCAAGCCAGGGGTGTGTGGATCCGAATACGCTGTGAATCTCGTATCATCTGTGGGCTATGCACATCGTTACTGTGGTGCTATGTTAGTTATTCCAAAGACGAGAGGCCATGGTAACCTGGGTGCCTGAGCAAAAAACACCCAGATTGGGACTGTCAGAGTAGCGGTCAAAATACATGTTCACACCAAAGGTGTGATGACGTAGGACGGGTTATAAAAAACGTGCACGTTGATTCTGTGACCTGAGCTGACCAGATGAGCTAAGATTACTCCGAAGACCTTGCATAACAGTTCGCTGGCCAAAAAAGTGGGGGTGGTGCTCGTATATTCTGTCTGACAAACATTTTGTTGTGCCAGTGTAAGCGAAGAAACAAAAGCAAGGCGAGTTGGCATCAGTAGGCACTGAGTCTTCGAGTGATACGACCGGTTTGGGAGTTGTGCAGCTTGGATAGTCGTCCTCAAGGACGGATCGAGCCTTCTGGTTAGCAATACGGCCGATGTCACATATGTACACGGAGTTCATACAGATATTTTTAAGCTTGAAAGAAGGCCTGACGATTTCACGGCTGCGGTTGTTGCGCAGTACGAACTGTGAAGCATTAATCTGTGTGCACAGAACACTTGTTACAACTGGCCGTTGTCAAAACTAATGATATGACACCACATTAACCAAGTTCCAAGGTGACATTAAATTCGCAATGTATTGATGATCACACCATCCTTACTTGATGACAACTTTTCTATTTATTATGTTGCGTTCGATTTAGAGACGACATAGTAGAAGTGAGCTTTTTCGCTAGGTTTTGAGTTCTGATACACTTTTCGGATATTTCTGGACAAACCTTCTTCTGTAGATAAACCACTACCATAGTTCGTTAGTGTGTTCTTTCATCATACTTCAAAGAACTGAAGTTCTACAGTCATTATGAAGCAGGTGGTTCTGGTTGCTACCCGCTAGACAGTCGGTTTTCGAGAGGTCTCTATGATGAAAACTGGGATGATTACTACGGGAAAATGTGTAGTCTTACCCAAATCTACATAGTGAAGTACCATCTCGTTTTGTTTGAAAAGCGTCAGAATGGAAAGTAACACCATATTTGATTATTAGAATTATGACACATTGAGTTATTGACGTGTTTCAAGGGCGGATAAACGAACACCCGTATGCAGTAGAGCCAACTGTGGACCGCGTTCAAAATCACGAGAGTAAAACGTTTATGTTGGAAAGTGTAGAAACTTCCAAAATGCCGAAATCGTACGCATGCAATACTATGTTTACACCGGAGAATCAGAGCACAAAAATGCTGTAGGAAATTCAGTGACTCGTGACTTGTTCAGTTGATCCATTTATAAACCACGTACATCCGATCGTGAATGCGTGATGAGAAAGAAGCGGTTAGTTAAATCGGCTTCTTACGAATTCCACAAGAATATGGAAGGGACAAAAATTGTTATTAGGGCTTGAAGTTCTTGAAGACAGTTCGACTGTTCGATTCTTGATGAACACAAATATTCTCACTTGAAGACCATACAGTAAAAGTTTTGTCATGTTTTTGATTGAATGTAGCACTAGAAGTAGACAACGGTAGCTTACGGTTTATTTGTAGGTGTGTCTACAATGGTGGCTTCTCTGTGTTTAAAACGCTACGTTCACATTTTTCTGTTTATTTTGCCCTAATCCAGCTGATGCGGAATGCGATCTCCAGCGAAAGCCCCTCAGCTCGATGAATTTTAGCACGCGAAAGTTGACTTTTAAAATCTCATTGGATTTATTAACAGTTCTTCAGTCAATCTCGTCTAAATGCTGAACATAACAACATTATTTCTTTTCCAAACCACATCATCTCATTTTTCGAAGTAAAGGAAAACAATATTACTGACAGGTTTTATTCTACGGACCACTAATGTAATACAACTTGAATGTATTGTTGTGTTCAGGTTGGAGTACTGGTTATCATAGATTTACCGAAGGATGGTGACTCAGCAACCAACCAACAGATCAGTTTTCTTCAGAGGTTTTTCACCTTTGGCAAAGACTTGAAGTGGCATAACTGGCAGTTTTTGAACCGGGCTAGTTAGATAATGCCTGCAATGAATCCTAACTTTTGGATGATACAGAAAAACGTTCAAGCTGTTGTCAAAAGAGAAGAAACGGGAGACGGGGAAGGAATTACATAGCATGCGCGGGCAAAGAGTAATACTGTATGAAGTAACTGCAAGAAGCAATGAAATGTAGGTTGTCCGGTGGGATTGAGTAGCCGAGATTTTCGAGAGTACAGTTAAAAAGATGGTAAGAACTTCTTCGCCAGTTGCTTTTCGGAAGCTTCGATGGCTAATTGCTACAGGCAGCAACAAATATGTTGATCTGAGAGCCACGATATTAGAACGGAGGAACAGGGAAAAGACACTTAATGTGAATGGTTCCATAGTTTGGCTTGCTAATGGTGTGATTTGCTTAAGCTACCCCCGTACCCACAGTGAGAGGTAACAGTAAGGTGATCTGACCGCTTTAACCTTGTGCGAGAAACCTTTTTTCTGAAGGAAAATAGCATGCTCAATCATGCATCTACACATGTTCTGTGGAACCACCATCATTTCTGAAACAAACGTGTAGCGACCGTTCTGTGTTTCAGCAGAGAGCACACAGAACAGAGAAAGAGAACAAAACGGTAACTATTACATCAACAAACCGATAAGATAACCTGGTAATCTCAGAGCTCCATCTTGAGTGAACTGGGAGACTGTTAGCTTCAGTATCCTGGTGGGCATCGGGTGTGCTTACCGGTTAAATAAGTAAGTACAGAATGCTATTCGACAAGCATATAATGTTTCGAATTGGAGGTTTGTTTAACAGCATGACTACACGTTGCATTGACAGTCCACAAACAGATACATGAAAAGCCTACATTATATATATATATATATACACTGTACGACCTTCTTTTGTTCTGCTGTTCACCGATCGAGAGGAACCGTTAGCCTATGCCGACTCGTATGCCGGTCAGTAGGCAGTTGGCAGGGTAATCCACAGCGTTCTGAGCGTTTTCTGCTCTTGCGTGAACGAAACACAATTTTTCTTGCAACGAGCAGTCTGAGAACGGTAAATGAAGAAATGCCAGTCAACCTGCAAAACATTATTCCTCGCTCAAGATATCTCAAACCCAAACAGTATTCGTCTAGGTAGGAATTATGATGGCGGATTTAATAAAAGATGCTTACAGGGTTGACGAGAATGAATAAACGCACATACAGAGTTGTGATAATCATTTTTGAGTATATTTCAAAATAAATCATGCGCGACTCTACCCCAATCTTGTCAGAAAGTCATCTGTAGCAGTTCTGTTCCGCAAAAGCTCCCAGCCTTCGAGTTAGTCGAAAAACTGCCAACATACATACACGTTAACATTACCCTGCAAGCTTCTGTTTGGACAGTAGGTCCAAACAAACACACTGCATGTCGATTTGATATTCGAGGAAATAACTCTGGGTTATATCTCCCTATATTCAGTGAAAAATTGGTTTACCTGAGTGCTTTTGTGTAACTGCCAAGCCACCATAAAAGATACAACTGTTTCGTTGTAAAATGTGAAAGAGCAGTTGTGAAAAACAGTTGTGCTTGATCAGTCATTATCAGGTTAGCAAGGTTACAGAAAGTAGAATATGCTCACTTATGTGGCAACGATTAAATCTGAGGGGTTGTGTACTCATTTTCCTGCTATTGCACACTGGAATGTGATTCGTACAACCAAGGGTTTGCGTAAACGATAGCTGACGGTAAGAACACTTTCTTCACAAAACGAATCGAAGAACGAATGCCAAAAACAGCAGGTTGCACCATTTACTGCTTATTGAAATTCGCTTTATCTCATCAGGTACACAATGCAATGCTGGTGTTCGCACAGCAAACTCAAGTAACGTTAGTGAGCAGAATGGCAAGATCACACACGGTTGACGGCATTCATTGTGGATCAGCCTGTCGCAACAACCGAAGCAAAGAGACGCCTGTGTATAACATTCATCACAAGTGGATTGCACTGCATCATCCATGGTTGAAATCACACATCATGTATCCATTGTAAATCCAAAAGTATGAAATTAGCAGGTGTGTGAGTGGAGGCCTCCATGGTACAGCCAGCCAGTGCTGATAGACGGTAGGCCATTAGGAATGTTAGTCTGGAAACAGTAACTGAGGGACTCCAATGGTATGATCTTGGATTTAACAATGTGAGGCAGCCCGCAAATTCATGGCCGTAGTAGTCGCAACGGCATACAGGCAAGCCACCACAGCCTACGGCACATACAGTTCCTTTGCGCACCGTATGAAACAGTTTACTATCACGCAGTTATGGTTCATTAAGCGTTCGGATGCCCTTTCGGATAGCATTCCTTTAGACCGCCCAATTCAAGGTCAGATTATCTGAAGATCAAAAATGGATTTCAAAGCGTGACGGACTCCTTTGGACAACATCCTCACTTCTCAATTTTTGACCACCACAATGTGGTTTATTTGTTTACAGCTGACCTTACAACTGCCACTTTTGCATTTATATGTTGCTCACCTACTGACGCATCCTAGTCGAGAATGCTGATCGGGAATCAGTACGGCTTTAACCCCATCCACATCCGTCTACCAAATTACTTCAGTCTTCGGAACCTTGTCTGATCACCGAATGTCCAAGATGCGCAGCAGACAATGCAAACAAAAACGGTTAAGATAGCACACGTTCCGCTGATACACTGTCCGAGCTTCACTGCCTTACAGCAGGGTAGCCACATATAGATGCAAACAACACATACGTGTTAAAGTGAACACCCATTACGGCAGTCAGGATGACGACCATACCTTTAAGTTAGTAAAGAGGTGTTTGCAATATGTGAATAGCAATAAACTCAGCGAACTGAGATGTTCGTCGATTGTCACTTACGTAAACTATTTTGAAAGCGTCCGTCATGATAACCTTATGTCCAGAGACCAACAAGTGACGTGCGACCGAATATGCCACCTGGTTACTTTGTACCGTTTGCCCGATGCCACTTATTGGGGCTTGCTTTATCTCACGTTCAACCTTAGTCGGAACATTCTCGAAGACTCATCTACCCAACTTTCGTTCCGCTCTACCTCAGATGTTGGCTTGGTGTCCATAATGAAACCAGTGTATACAGTAAGGTTAGGCTTACGTAGGTGGTGACACTTTCATCAGGGGGATTGTTATCAGGTTAGCTGAATACAGCACCGTAGCAGTATCCGTATAGAATATTTTATCTACCGCCAATCAAAATCGCCGGTCGAATTGTTTCACACGATCACTTGCGTAGGCTAGGTGTGATGAAAATTTCTGGCGAGATGAAACTAACGAAACCATCGCTGACGCAAATGCCTCATACAAGGTGCATCCTAACTATCATGTTGATACTAAGATTGTCTTTTGCGTCGTTTACAAAATCCCATCCTCTCAATCAAAACCAGGTCAGAGGAGCATACCAAGCACAGCCAACTCGATCACCGTTCTGTTAGGTAAACCTGCTGTGTGTTGTCAAATAGGTTCGTGAGGAGTTTACAACCTCTAAGGCCACGATTTGGCCATCCTAGTAATAGGCGCTGTCACGTACTGACTTAAATCCGTCGATTCAGTACGCGTACGGAAATCACATCAATCTGTAAGGGTGGCCTTGAGTTCTCAAACATTTTGCTTTTGACACCAATGACCACTCAAATCTTTATGCCCGGTTATTGTCTGTTACAAACCATAAAACAGTACAGCACCATATTGATAGGCAGGAATCGGATCTACGTTTGTAATGGGTCAAAGCGTAAACACCAACGCAGAGCAACCGCAGTTGCACTTGAAGAAATGGTGTAGGTCGTGGTCCATAAAATAGCATTTGTAATCTAATCATGTTGCAAGTAGATCAGTGTGCCTCTCAGATAACGGTATTAGGATTCAAAACGTTAAAGAATAACAGATATTTTTGAGTAGACAGTACCATTAGTTTGCTGTTTTAAACTAGTAGGCGAGAGAAGCCTTGCTTTGAGTCTATGTTTCACCGGACTTCCTCGACTCTCAAATTCACGTTTTATTGATCATCATTAAGAAACAGCAAAGCCAAAATTTCAGATTCAAAACTTCATTTAATGATCGGTAGCTTTTGATTTCGAAAGTTTTACTTGACAGCTATCCACATACCACCGTGAATTTAATCGGTTTATCATTTGGCCATTTAGTTCATGTTGATAACGCTGAAGATGCAGTGGTTAAGTGTCCTGAAATTTTAGTGGATAACAGAAGTTTCACTTTTCTTATCCCCATATGTTAATATGAATGCAATTACATTGGAGGAATTCAAATTAGAAAACACCGAATACCTGTTACTGTGAGCTCTGTTTTTGTTCAGTAGGATGTGAAGATCACTTTGGTTTTTAAGTGCAATATCAGACCTGAAAACACAAGTAAAGAACATACTGACTGCTTTCGATGCGTACACTATATTGAATACACTGCTCTAAATAAAGATTTTGTTGTGGTACCCTATTCTTTAGCTGCCTTGAACATACACTGTCATTTGGTTCACATCAGATTTTCGCCGATTATATTCACACAATTGATGATGTTTAGAAATGCGAATTACAAGTTCTCCGCCTCAATATTGGCTTACCTCGTAGTTCTCGGCTACCGATTATTGTTTTCCGGTCGTTTCTCGTCATATTTGGTCAGCATTCGCTATCTAACAGTTTCATTTGGATTGAAAACACTGTGTTCGCTTTATGCCGAGGTGCGTAGGTCGGATACAACAGATTAGTGGAAACGCATAACACACTTTTACATATTTACATATCTGTTTTTGCACGTGAAACCCTTTACAGTAATGAAAACACCTGAGGGACGTCAGATGAACCCTAGCAATCAAGTTGTGCATGTTAATACGGAGCTGAATATATAAGGCCATTGACAAAATCTTCATTTATTGGACAGCTATTGACGAAAAATTACCCTTCGTGGACTAAAAATTGTTGAACACGGGCTAAACAACGATGGCTGAGGAGCGGGCAAAATCATGCTCTAGATAGCAGTCGGAAAAGAACGAAATGAGACGTAGAAACAAGTGGCTACTCACGATAGTCACTACATTTCGCAGTGCCACCAGTCATATTGTTCATGCAAAGTACGATGAAACAGTTAACCAGCTAGTGTATAACCACCAAGGTTTAGAGTTTGGAGTTTAGAAACCACGAATCCACTTCGGTTACAACTGAGCAGTTCTTAAGCTCCACATCCCGAACTATTAGATAATATGTGAAACAGATCATTCCCTTCAGAAGTTCGAACAAAACCGTCAGAACACGAAAACTGATAGATGCAAGCATTTCTTATTGACTCGTCACTATCAAATTTACAATAAAGTGAAACGGGTTTTTATATCGAGCAGTTAGGGTGCAGAGTGGATAGTCAATCGGTGTTAGGATAGGTCACTAAGTCCAGGGAAGGGTCAAGTTTAGGAGCAATTGTTTCTGAACACACAAAGTCAGCTTTAGTCGATTGATTGCGACCGCCTCAGCAAATTAGGTCGATAACGTGACCAGTGGTCAGGATGTGTCTTGCGACTGAAGACGCTGGTTGTTTGCGTGTTTCAACCACATTGTCGTTCTTCTGTAATACAGAGCTCTGCACCCATTTAGGCAAATGTTCCTCCACTCTGGAGGTCAAGCACCTCTCAGTCCTGCCTACGTAACTTTCTTTGCAGTTACATGTAAATTGGTAGACACAATGTGAAGATGTTTACGACAGTATCTGCCAGCATGTTTGACCGTCTATGACTAGGTCAACGCGAGCTTTTGGGTTGACATGAAAAAAATTATGCTGGTCTAATTAAGTTAAAATTAATTATGTATCGAAAATACTCAGACAGCCTAAGACTGTTAAATTTGTCTGGCTTGCTACTACACAGTCCGAGAAAAAAAACTCCCGTGAATTGCAAGGTTTTCCTGTCATTTTAATTTTCCCGGAGTTTGCAACAAAATAACTCCTCGTTACGTCCAGGCACCCAATCTCCTTAGAATCAATGTTTAAGTGTTCATTCGCTCCCATTTATTGGGCTGAAAATGTTACACATTTGTGCGCTACTACTTTCCTCCATTTAGACCAACTTATCATGACAATCTATGTTCTGAGGTAGGTATCCGTTGACACATTTGATTAGATAGAAAAATTGCACGGCCAAACCCGTGTAACCTATCTGATCGTTATAGAGTAACGGGGAAACTTGTCGTCGGTATGTGTGATATTCCATCTATGATCCATTTACGCTAAGCAATTAGCACCTCCCGCCTCCCTCAATCTTCGACATTTGGGTAACAAACAGAGAGGTTGGGCGTAGAAGCAAAAAGCTAGTCATTCACTATCCGGTTTGAGGGCGGAGTCTATCTGTTCCAGAACAGGGATATGACAGCTTATCCACCTCAGGCGTGGTACTGAGGAATACTCGCATTCCGTGTATCTAGAACAATGCAAGTTAAGCGTATCTAATTTATGTAGGACAAAAATTACGTTGTTTTATGAGTTATTTTCAGTCAAAGTCAGTACACTGTCGGACATTATTTCAGCTAGCGTCAATCCAGTATGGCAGCAATAGACTTGGAAAATCGGGCTTACTTTTGGCAAGTTACACTATCATCGATGAAAATAAACCGCGTCATAGACCAAACAGAACAACGGAGGTGTGCCTTGGTAATGTGAGTACGGAATCTATTGAAAGTGTGATACTTCGATTGGTGAACACGCACACATCTGTCTTTCCGTTTTGCGAAAATGGTATGGAAACCAGAACGAAACGGCATCATAAAAATTGCCCTCTCCTGTCAACGGTGAATAGGTTAAAGCTCAACAGAGTCAAATTCCTACGTGGATCACAACTTAAAGGCCAAGTCTGTGTCCGCCACGTCTCTGCCCACATACACACACTGGTGCAGCTTCAGTAAGAGTTCCATGGGGGGACCTACCGACAGATAGCCACTAATATCAAGCGGTACGTGCCAAAATAGTTCAAACCACTAAAGATGTAAGCGCTTAATCTGACGTTGATCAACGAGGCTAGAGTTTTCCCGCAATTACGACATTAATCGAAACGTGACACAGAGTCGAAGTTTGAAGCGCCTTCCTTGCAACCTGCTAGATTTCCTGGAAGGTTGACTTCTTGTATAGTAAAGCTTCAGCAATTATATTCCAAACCTCTTCATTATCCGCAGACAATTGGTTCTGTTTCATCAGCTGAATTGATAGTCGTTCGTCGCGTGTTTTCTCACTTCTGATCGTCCGTCCTTCATTTTCCCCCTTCCTCTAGCCTAATCCACTTATATATGACTTTTGCTCTGTAGGTCTGTTCCGATGCTCAGAATTAGTTGCATTTAGTGTGTGATCAGAGTTTGCACCATATTACTCCGTGGAATATAAAACAACTTCCAGAGTCACATCGTTCTATTCATACTCATTACCACTATTATCCGTACGAATCCCTTCTCCATACGACATTCCATGGTATAACAATTGATTATTTTGTGAAGTGAAGATTCATGTTGGTGTCAAGTCAATAACACGCTGCTTACAACTCGAGATAGTTCATTAACCGAAGCTGCAAATCGCCGTTGGCCTGTTTTGTTTCCGGTCTTCCGTTTTGTGTAGTTTTTAAGTAGTGGGACAGTTTTTGAACACAAGAGGCTAGATTAAACAGTTAATAAATGTGCATTTACCTACAATTATTCATCCGTCTTCGGTCACTTGTTCGAATCTTCAAACTTTGCACCATCATCACCAAACGACACCACAGCACCGGTGAAAATGCTGGCCATGTTTCGATGGGAGTAGTATTGTTACATAGCTGCATATTTTATTCCGGTAAATCCGTAGCATATGTGAAATGCTCTATTACCAGGACGATTAGCTATACTGGGTTGTGTATTGTCGACGCATCTGTAAGGGAGAAAGGCAAATTATCGGAAGATGCAGTGTTCTACTTTGTAGACAAACACATGTGTACATTAATTGGGGTTAACGCATACGCATGAGTTGCTATCCATGATGGCTTTCACCTTCCACGAAACATTGCCTTCATGGTATCGAGTGGAACGTGGCTGGCTACCGTGTGGTCTGCACCGTTCTGGCTTTTGGTTATGTAGATCGTGTGCGTGCTTTACTGGGTCATTGGCTCATAAATGTTCGTGTTGCCACCTTTCCGGGGTTTGATAGTAGGGCTCTTGTTTCAGGAAAATGTTGTCTCCTGGTTTCTTCACGATGTGCACACCCGGTTCACGTGTATACTGTACGGCTGAACGGACAATATACCTTAAGCCTGTTACACTGTTTACGTATAACGCAAGCGGCCGCTCACTTCTTCGCAGAACTCCAGTAAGTAACCTGAGTGTTTACAAATAAAGCAACTGCTTATGACGGAACCTCCCACACAAATCACAGGTTGTATAAATCATTCTACTCATCCTGAGTCAAACCTTCGGTGACTCAGACGCCTATATATTCGAGTGGTTTGTCTTCACCAGAAGTTGATAAGTTGTTTTAAATTTTCCCGAGAAACAAATGTAATATTGAGGGCGTTTTATCCAGTACACCTGGACATAAAATACAACTTGGCCATGAATTTTCAACATGTTTTATCTATCACACTATGAAAATTGGCCCTTCGAAAACAACGGATTTATAACTAATGGACTAACATTTCAGTCTCTCAGGATAAATCGGTTGATCATGGGAAAAGCAAATGGACTGCGGGGACAAATTTGGTGTGCACAAAGTCGACCAACAGAGCTTCACAAAAGTTTGCCTTACGTAATCACATGAGAAAGAAGTTTAATCAACACGGTGATCACTTGACTTGTAGTCACATCACCTTCTAGGTAGATGATAAACTAACTGACGCAATCGAGTGTATCGACAGAGTCCAGAACCCGAATTTATCAACAATTTGGCCGGAACAGCATACTGTTCCCGACTGTACATTTCAGGTGTAATTATGTATCACTAACAAAACCTTGTTAGAACTTAAATAGGCTATATTTATGAAACAAGTCAGAACGGTCTTACGCTTACAAAAATCTCAAACAATTCATTTGCTGACATTGAAATCGTTACAAGTGAGACAATGACACATTTATATGCCGCACAAGGTGAAAATTTATTAGGGTTTAATGCGGATCGCTGACTTTTGTGAACTTCATTATAGTGGGCTTTAAATAAGCAAAGTCATCAAGGGGAAACGAATTTCGCACCGTTTATCCCGCATGGTTCTAAATGCTGGTTTGTCGTATTCTCTACTAACGCTTCGCCCCAATTGCTATAGACCGTTGACACTTTCATCCAAGTGAATTAAGGAGCATTTAAAGGATCATCACGAATCACCAAAATAAAACAAGCCAATCTTTTAAAATGCCATGCTCTGATTAATAACAGACTGGTTGCTTGAATGACACCTATGAAATATTTGTTACACTTAACGTTTGTAGCCAAATTTCTGACAGAAAAACAATTTGGGAAAGTGACTTCCCCAAAAAATTAAATATCTGACAGAATGACAGAAATTTCCTTGTAACGCATCTCAAGGCGACAAAGTGTTCGCGCCTAGCGGTTTTTAGTTGAAAATTTTCATCAGTCTGATGTGAGTCTTATGTGAGTGGGATCAGAAAACTCGTGGTCCAGCCGAAGGTAATTAATTTCTCAACGGTTTGTAATTATGCCAAGATCAAACTAATTACACAATAATACATTTGCACACACATAGTTTCCTGTTTACCCGACTTAACCGAACGTTGTGTTAGGTGATAACGTCAAACGTACATTCCTCTTCTCAATTCGGGACATCATGCCCGCTACCACTAAATAGTTGGTGATCTGTACGTCAGTGATCACTGTTCGATTTCCAGTCAGCAAAATCAACTGAAGAACTCTATTGTAGCCAGACATTGTTATTATTGAAGATATGCTGTTGTTAATAATTGCCAGTTACTTTCTGAACAGTTCTTCAAGATATTGTTCACGGAGTGATCAGCATGTCAAACGTAATTGCTTAAAATTATTTAAAAACAACCACTAAGTTCAACTGAGAAATATGTCACATTAAATAGTCAACGGAAGCAGTTCATTAATCGTGAGTATAAGTATGTAGACTATTTTGCTCGTTACTATGCTCCAGTCTGTCATCCTTACCGGTTATGCTTCTTACTAATGGGTTTAACCATGTTGTATTTTTCCCAGTTCTCCACTACTCAATGATTGCTATTCAATGTCTTCACATGTAGTTCTGAGCTTGACTATACTTCAGAGGATTATGACACCCTAAACTCCCCCATTTTTATGTAACGTTTGCGGCCACATTTTCATGCTCGTCTAGCTTATCGTTTGTGGCTGTTCCACTGTGATTAAACAAAATACAGAATGAAGCATGAAACTTTCAGTGAGATCAAAACTCTCTAAAAGAAGCCTTCAGGATTGACTGAACATCGAAGACTGGACTGAACTGGAGACTAACCAACTGAGTGAGGCCATCGAACAATTTACGTTCTACAGACGGTATGTTGATGATATTTTTTGCGTCAGAGAGGAGAATGCTGACATGAACAAAGTTTGCGCAGCTTTTAACTCGGCCCATAGCAGGAGTAAATTCACCAAGGAGTCAGACAATAATGGTCAAATAAATTTTTTAGTCGTTGGTGTAGTATGAAGAGAAGATGGTTCAGTCCGACGAAGTGTGTACAGAAAACAGACTTGGAGTGGTAAGTGCATTCACTTTGACGGTTTCGAACCTCTAAATCAAAAGCGAAACCTTATACGATGTCTGACAGGTAGAGCGTTAAAGATCTGCACCCCTGAAACTTTACAAGCTGAGCTAGATTTTCTACAAGAGGTGTTCATGCAGAATGATTACCCAATGCGTGTCATTCAGAAGGCGATGCAGGCGGTAGAATTGAAACTTGAACCACCCTCTGTAAATAAGAAACTTGCGTTTATTAGTCTTCCCTTCGATGGAAATCCTATGGCCGAAATTATATCCAGAAAGCTAAGAAAGACAGTCGAAACAACCTATCTTGCCGCTCAGTTGTGCATCATTTTCCGTTCAACACCCGTTATCATGTCACAAATCAAAGACAAACTTCCATGTTCTACAACCAGTTATTGTATGTACTCATTTGTTTGCTCGTGTCGAGCATCATATATTGGTCGGACAGAATGCGTGAACATCACCCTGCATGGTTGAACAGTGGTGTGATTAAAACGGTTTCAAGCGCGATTGTTGCTCACTTGACCGACTCTAATCATCCTGTCAGTAAGAAAGATGCTTTTCGGATTGTCTACTGAGTGCCAATGAATCTATCAAAAATGGTGAGATTCCGAGTGTTGACCGTTGCCGAAGCCATTAGCATCCGTTTGCACAACACTGATCTCTGTGCTCTGAAGAAGTTCGTGCGGACACTTAACCTCCCCTGGCCCACAATCAATCAAGCCCACGATTTGGAACGGTGATTGCGTAACTGATAACAAACACGTCGTCCTTAACTTACATTGACCGTTTTTCTAACTCACCCTAGTCACTGGTTTCATATTTATTGTGTTGTAACTAGCCTGATGATCAAACACGGAAAGCAAGTCTTGTTTGCTACTCTGTCGTTCTCATGACTTCAATGGGTATTCTCGAACGAATTGAACATCGTATGCTGAATGTGTACTTATGTCGTTCATACTATGCACTTAGACGTTAGACTTCTGAGGTCCATCGGAGACGGAGGAAGATGGGTCAGTTTCGGAGGAAGGCCCTTTGGGACAGCCCCCAGTGTATCCATTAACAGTATGAAAAACAGAACAAAAATACTGATCAATGATTACACGTAAATTAGAAAACTTTCTTGGCGTTAGTTCCGTCTCACTGAATTAAATCATTCATGGACATTTGATCTTGTTTAGAGTGTGACAGTGGGAGGGTATTGCAAACCGATTTCAATGTTCAGAGGAATATCACAAGTTGGTGCAAGCTGTCGGGGTCCATTTTAAAAGATCATTAGTAGTCTTGGCTACTGAAAGCCTTGTTTTTCGTGATGAACATGAACAAAACGGATAATAGTAACGGGGCAAGGTTTGCGGCAGTCACAGAGTTCGTGAATGCTCATTTCGTTTTCGTACCGCTGGAAAAATGAAAATTAAAATAAAATTGTCTTAGGTTGGTTTAAAAGATAACTAATCAAACAACACATGCAATATGCAGTATATCATGCTAAGTACAAGTGTTTCGAATACAAATGTATGACTTGCTTTACCAGACCTATGTACATCACCATGATTTCGAGAAAAATAGCAAAGTGCCTAATGAAAGCTTAGTGGCTATTCACATTTCACTACCACCAAGATCATGTTCACCAAAAAAGTGCACGTGATAGAGTGATGTTGATTCGTTATGGACTAACCAGGGCAACAAACGAGATTGACTGCTATATTGCTTTACACAGATGGCTGCGATGCTTCCTCAAGGAGAAACGCAGAAAAAAATTAAGTGCTGGTTTCTTAGTTCACGATGCCCATCTGTCCCAGAGTTTACGACAACCATTTGTGTATATCGATTCTGAAAACCCCCTCTCTGGACGGTTCCTCCGACCATGGTTTCTGTGAGTTTCCCCTGTCTCCAAAGCTGAACTTCTGCTGGGTAACTAAAAAGTTTTCTTCCGACTGGAAAGTGAAGTTCACTACAAAGAACGGTTGAACAAGCAGGGTAAGAAATTCCAACTGGAATTTGTGGAGTAGTTATGCAAACACTACGCTTTTCTTAGTTATTTTCGAGCCAGGAAAATCAGGCTGTAAACGCACGGAACTCCTACCATATGAGCAGGTTATTAAGTTAAAATGTACCGATTATTTGTGGAAGTCCAGTAAGCTAAAACTAAGATGATATTATGAAAGTAATACCACAAACCCAGCCGTAAGTTGAAATAGTCTTGCTCCTGACTGAACACATTTCTGTTCGGTCATGAATCAGAACTAAACCATAAAGCTTGATTATCGCATTGTACGTTTAACATGAGATTTGATATTTGTCGATCAAATCGTGGACTAGTGTGCCTATCCAACTATCTCTTCAATCGCAAAAAGAAGCAAAGAAAAAACGGGAGTTTTGTCCACTTAAATGACTTTTTGACTAGGCATCACTCTAACTATGTGATGGTGATTGTATGAATAACACTTACATTAACCTCATGGGCAATGGTGGCATGTTTTCACTTCCAATGTACTTAAGATCGATTTAGGATTGGATCCCTGGTGTGCACACACTATTTTTCCAGTCAGGCCACAGTGCATCGAATGAGTCAAAATTTCTTGATCTACACTTGCCGTTGCCTGGGGGTACAACACAGATGGGAAAGCGGTGTCACATTCAGTTCAGCAGATAGTCAGTCAGTCGATCCGACTTCCTGGTGAAACACTATATATCTAAACCACACGTGTTTCCCCAGGCTAGACAGCACGATTTCGACAGCTTTCTGTATTTGTTATTGACTCCAACTATTCGCATATGGCGTACACAAAAAACGTTTTTTAACAAAGAGACGAAAATAATCTTGTAACTGTAAGGTCATGTTGCTATTGAATATGTGTTTTAGAATATGCATGAGTTTTGCGTACAAATATTTATCATGTATGTGTACAGTTCATATGACCCTCGCAGATAACATGTTGACTCATAAAACTGGCGCATTTATAAGTTTGTCTTAATCTGGCTCACGATTTTCCGAACGTTTATAACTTGTAGTTCTCTGTCATTTGACACAAGAACAAGTGTGAGTTAGGTGATGCTAGGTTACTAAACCTAGGGAAAAACAGTCACAGTAGCTGTATCCGAACCCTCGATTATGCGACTGAAAATCAGACTTTCCTTACACTAAGCCAACTCCGCCCTACTAAACTCTGTGGATCAATACATTGTACAGTTTCAGTATGTAATGTTCTCTATGCTGGTGCAACATTCAGCTATTTTCTTACGGTTACATCACATGAACGCAACAGTCCAGATGCTGAACCCGAGTATTTCTGCTGTACAAAACAACAGTTTTACGCATCATCATCGGTACCAACAGTGAGCCATACGTGTGGGAGCTATGCTTTTGAAATGCCAGTAGACAGGACAGCCGATTGACGAGTGAACCCAGACATACAGGGACAACATCTAGAGAAAACAATGAGGTTTCACAAAGGTTAAAAGATAACAGGTGAAGCAATACAGGCTCGCTACTGACTGCTACAGACTGCCATATCCTATAGCGGCTAGCAGCTGGCGCTTACCAACACTACTCATTGGCTATTTATAGCCAGTCTGTTTGGCAGGAACGGTCGTGGTACAATTTCGAAAAATCATGTGCACTTTTCACACAAATGGGTCAAGTCGCTGTTCCATAGAGTAAAACCGAGTGTATATATGCAATGTGATACTTCTCTATAACAGGTAATCAGATGACAATGGGACGTCATAAGTGGAGAGGATTAGAAAACGCAATATCTGTTCCTGCCCGTCTTATGGAAACCCCATCAGCAAACTTACAAATTGATGAGGTGAAACTACTCAAGTAAGTATAACGACTACTCGTCTTAAGCGACCCGTCTGCGATTCAAATACTAGGGTTAGAGATATCCATTTGAATACAGTGTTCACTTTGAATAGTTAAACTGTCTCGTTGGCCTCATTTACACGGTTAGCTTGGACTTCTTTCTGGAATAGTCAAGAGTGTCCAACCGTTCTCAATATCAAAATCCGATACTATCCAGTGGCGTTGCTGTTCCGTAGCTCACCCGAAAGATGAGAATTCAGTGTTACCACGTGGACGCGTTCCGTAAACGGAATAGCGTTTGCAGCGAGAAATGGGATAAGGCAGAGTCGGAAGTTAACCAGTTATTGAGGACAAAGAACATTTTATTTAATAGTTGATTTGCAAAAGGTGCGCACACTAAATGACAATGAGTACTTTACACTTCGAAGTTCCGTAATAAAGTGGACTAAACATTTCCGCACGGGATAATTGCAATGTACAACGTGATAAGGTTGTGCACAGGAATCGGGCGTTTCGCTAAAAACTGTTTACATGCTCATCGAGTGCACTTAGATGTTCCAGTTAGCTTGAATTCTGTTCACTTAACAATAACTAGTCATACGTTTAGATGGTAAGTCCCGTCCGTTTGCAATGAGGCACACAAAGATGGATTGAATGCATTGCACTCAATTTTGAGAATACACTAACTGTACAACCGGCTACTGAGGAGCTGACAATAATTTCGATTACCGTATGTAGGGAATAAGAGATCTGACTTCAACCAGTACAGAACTACCATGTTTAGACAAATTTGAGACTGAGGTGAATAGGATGCTTGAATCTTTTACATGAGTGCGCTGGAGAATTCGGGTTCCATTTAGGTGATCAGCAAAAGAACTAAGAAAGAAAATCGCTAATCGACGGTCTTTTGGCATTACGCTCAATACGGGCCGCTAGTTCGCTGGTATAAGAACTCACTCCTAAGGGGGAAACCAGTAGAAAACAATGACAAAATGCGCCCATAACCTGAAACACAGCTGTGCGTAGGTTCAGTTGTCTCTTTAAGCAATATTACCAACATATTGTATAGAAATAGCAATCGCTAAAGAGCGCACATCAGAAAAACGAACTGAAAAACAAATTGGGGCAGCAAATGTATTTTGTACTGTTCCATAAGAAGAGAACGTGCTCAACATTGATTTTAAAGTTTTTTTTACTGAGTTACTGAATGGGATGGCAGCAACGTTAGGTTTTGCTGAACTTCGCTGACACTATATCAATTTACGGTCATTTGGCGAACATTTCTACATCTTCGCATTAGTGATGCTTCACTGGTGCACAGATATTATGTTTAATGATTCTAATTGTTTCCGCCCAGAATAACCGCGCAAGTAAAAAAAAGGTGACGAGTATACTTCAAACCAATAATGGTTCCATGTTCTTATTTCATTTTACATAAGCAGTGTTCGAAGTGTTCGCCAGTGAACACTGCGTGATTCGCACTTTCTCATCAGTGCGTTCAACTCAATCAGATGACTAGATATCTGAAACGCATTAGATTATTCGAATCTAACTGTCCGATGCGCCCAACTTTGATCAGAAGATGAGCGTTACGCACAAGCGAACAGAACGCGGCAGTTGGATATGAGGATTTACTCACGCTTACTGTAAGGCCAGTGACGCAGTGGTCAACGCGGTCATCTAATGAAACCTTGGCCGGAGTTCTAGTCCCAACTAGGACAAGGATAGTGACTACTGACGAGCTCTAAAGGAAGCGAAGTGTGAAGTGGGCTAGCTACAGATCAACAGTTTTGGTCAGTTGTGAATATTTAAGTTATATCGTGATCAGCATTTAATTCAGGAACAAAAGTAATCAGCTGTAGTAAATGTAGTACATGTGTGACGCGATGCAGTAATGTACACTTTGTCTGACCAGCAAGTACCAGTCTACCTTCAAATGCTTGTATGTTAAACATTAATTTCGAAGTTCCTTGGAATAGCACTGTTGAATGACACAATAACTAGGAAGTATTGTGGTTCATTGACTAACGCTGTCTACCACACGTAATCCGCTGATAATTTGACCCAGTTCCAGCGGTGAACAAGTGAGTCCGCCTGTGATTTGTGAGGTGAGTCAGTTGGAAATGAACGCGCAACCCATTAAATGGGATTAAAACCGGTTGGACTAAAGGTGTTAGCCAGATCAGCTTAACTGGGGTGAATGTAGCTTTGGTGATTTAGATCCGAATTACGTGATTCCTCTGTGCATTAACCATAATGATAATTGCATTCATCGCCGACGGATTTGTGTAAACGGTGAGATTAAAGGCTGAAGGAAGTGATCGTTAGTATGGTTTCCGGATTTTCGTAAGCCACTGTTTGACACAGGTAGAGTGGATCTGTAGGAAGTTTGACATACACTGTGAAAATCTTTGGGGTATTTGTGACGTCCAGTAAAGTCAAGTAATTGAGATCAAACTGTTTTTTGCGGGCTAAAAAGTAAACATTCATTCATCCAAATCATCACACGTTTAATATTGATGGACAATAGACACTATGATGTGGGATGTCAGGATAACTTTAGATTATCAAGATTTTAGTTTGGTGATGCCTTAGAATTTTCAATTTGATGACGTTTGATCGAAACAACACAAAGAATGCCATTGCTACGAACCCATCTATTCAGTGAGCACTCGAGAACAAAGTCCAATATTCACAAAAATTCCGATAGGTTAGAGCATCATATTAGAATTCGGGTCAAACAGTGAAGCACGAACAGCCAGAAGCTTTTTGTTTGCATCTGCTTACATGGTTGCTTTGAGTCATGGGGACTGGATGGCTACTACCATCGCGGCTTTTATCAGTCAACTGCGTACATGTTTTCATATGAGTTGCAAGAAATTTCTTGATAAAGTACACGCGTAATCAACCGCATTATTGGGCTAAACACATTGTAGAATTGTCCAAGCATCTGAAAACTTTTCAGAAAAATTGAACGAAAACTACAATAGAACAGCGTAGCCGATGTAGGGTGGTCAAACTTTAAATAGTCTGAACGATTGGTGAACTGGTGATTGATAACCATTACCACTAAAAAGTGAAAAGATAGAACATACAATCTGACCAATCTTCCAGGTCATACAAGTATCGTCATGATAATATTTAGTTAAAAGTCAAACAAACATACCTAGTCATTAGTACACATATAATGCCTAGTTCTTTTTGGTGTTATCCGTTTATTTACTTAGGACGAGGACGAAAAGTGAGACTATTGCACTTTGGGATGTGACAGGGCTAGTTGTCAGATGCGAAGATATAACATCCATGGAGAATATGTGTTTCGTTGGTATGGAGAGACAATCATTTAGTAGACTGGTTAATTTTAGTAGGAAATAATCATCTTTTGACAGCTATCGAAACGTTGCATGGGTTAGTGCACTGAAAATGTTGTTATGGTCAAATAATTCACGGACGAGTAGCAGAAATCTGTAGGACGGCATTTAAAAAGATGAAGCGAACAAGACCAGCGACAGCATCTGGAGACGATCCTGAACGTCGATCTTACTAGTGGGATCAACACTGGTTCAGTGGTCAATCGGTAGTCACTCTAATAGTGCAGAGTTTCGTGAACTTTCTATACTTTGTGAAGGCGTGTGTCATTGCTATGGATACCGATGCATTTCTGTGACAGTTAACGTTATTTGTGAGTTAAGATAACGCGCAAATGAAGTGTCCGGGTTTTGAAATTGCATACAGGAATAAGTTATGAGACAGCCCTTTATTTCGTTTTCAATGGATGAAGATGTTCTTTACAAAAATTCATACAATTCATACTCAGCATACAGTGCGCACAGTCTGAAAGACAATAGATAGATACCTACTCCGAGCCTGATAGTCGAATTTCCTACGAATTT
>QNGE01005750.1:9403-39318 GCA_008508345.1 Paragonimus westermani
ATGATGATGATGATGATGATGAATGTAGATGAAGTTAGTTTTCGTAGTTAGCTCCCTTCTCTTCCCCTTCTTTTTCCTCTCTTTCTGTGGAGTTTGCTTTTCTCCTTCTTCATGGCTTTGTGACAGTTGAGCATAAATGAGAACCACCGATTATTGCCGTCTATGATGATGATGAGGGTCGAGAATTTCCACATTTCCCCCAATAAACGCTGACCAGCTGTCGCATCATTTACACTGCCGGCCCGTTTGATGCTGGTTAACTGGCGGTGACCATTGTGGTTAAATACCGTGGGTGCAGATGCATCCTTCGCCCGAATGGGTCAGATATCCGGTCTATTAAGGCGATCCCAGTCTAACTGTGGCTACCTTAGCTTAGTATACAGGTAACGACGACTCCGGTCGTGGGTTGTTCGTTTGAAGGTGAACACCGAAAGTTGTTGATCAAGCTAACTGTCTTGACATTTTCGCAGTAGTGGCTGAATCGGAATGCACGAACTGTAGAAGTTTCCAAGACTAGTTAAACAACTAGTCAATACTAAACGAAAAACTTTTGAAAATACCAACTCCTCGCTTACGGTCTGTGCAATCGCCAGGTGAAGAAAACAGCATTTGACTATTCTGTGATGTGGCGACTTTTTCAACCGTGGCATGATCAGCCTATTAACCTACACGGCTTTCGCGCACACTGCGTTAGCCTGTTTTTCATTGGGGGGGAGTAGATCGACACTGTTTCATAGGATTCATTGTTTCGACAAAAATCCACCGCCGTTCTATGTGTAATTTCTTCTGACAAGCGCTTCACTTTTTCAGGGTGTTACTTTAGAAATAGTACACTGCGACTTCTACATTTTTATTCCAGACAATCCATCGGAGCGGTTTGCAATGTTTCTGAGAAGATATCGAGAATGTGAAGGGAGACGTTATCTTTACAGGCACGCGTCGCCTGTTTCGCCGAGAAGACGCCCGGCTGTCATTGAAAGAAGGGGTATATAATGCGGTTATACAATCCATTTTGCCTAATAACTCAGAAACGTGGTCTGTTCCTAATGGCGATTAAATTGGACTCTTCGTCAGGTCATTTTACTCTCCACCAATTAATTCATATCAAAAGACTTACTGTGTGAGTAACGCGACGGCTGTTCGGCGAGTATCTGAAAAATGTGCAAGTATTCGAATAGTAACTGATACTGAAAATGCACAGACTTCGTTGGTTAGGTCGGGTATTCCGCATATCGGCATACCGTCTGCCGCAACTCAGTGTTCACTGTGACCGCTGATGATTGGAAAAAGCGCAGAGCGGCCAACTGATGACGTGATCACAAGCTATGAAAGGCTGGTAGGTGCTGTCTACCTGGTTAAGGATTTGGCGATCATCCACATCACTGACTGAAAAAATTGTCTGAAATGACAGTGTTGCAGTCGACGACGAACTCGTATCCGCAAGGTAGTTGATTCTTCTTTTTATGAAGCTACACTGCTTTTTCTTTTTCTTCTTAAATCTGTACTTATTTATTGCTCTGTTACCCTTTAGGCCACGGGAAGGAAAAATTGCAGTCTGTACTGCAGAATCCACGGGTAAGGATCAAGGTTGAAAATGGGAATTGTGATGCTCTGGCAACCAATGTGAAATTTGAGGCCTGTTCATGAGACGGGGTGAGAAAAACGTACTTTTTTCTGTATATAACTCATTTGATTGGGTATAACACTACCCGGAGACTTAAAGCAATGGAGAAGAGTGTGACGCTGATTTTATTCAAGAAAGATAGCACTTTAACTGTCGTAATTAGTGCAAACAGCCTGAGATGGACTAAGTCAGGTTCTAATCAGACAGTGACTACGCTTGCGAAATTTTACTTAGAAACATACACCGTGTAGCAAGAATTCGGACAGCTATCCGCCCACCTGGAACCAACTTGTTCAATCCTGAAAGAAAATTATGGCAACTCCCGACATAAACAAATCGGCAGTCTGAATGATGATGCTAAAAAGAGGTCTTTTTTGAAAAACAAACATCTATCGCCGTATGTGTGACAATGGTTGATTGTTTGTTTTACACAGATTCTCGTGATGGTACTCACCTCCAAGTCCGATCACGTTTTCGTATTTTTCCTTGATTTGATTGCTGACTTGCTCTTTCACAAATCCGAAGAATACAGGCATGAACATTATGAGGAAATAAACTGCTTTGCACAAAGCAAAAGGAAGAATATCGTGCCATTTCGGTCGCGGAATTTTTTGTAACTCTTCAGATATCTGAGCGTCAATCTCTTGCCTCTTCCGATCACGTGCTTTGTGACGTTTGTATGCGGTGCTTAATTGCTCTTCCTACAACTAGTATAAATCGCGAAAACAATTACCAATGTCCAAGACGCTTCAAAACGTGATCCCCATAGCGCAGCATAGTGAATTAATGTTGACAGTCCAGAGACGATTAGAAACAATTCAGCATTTGACATTCTACGCAACTTTCGAAAGTAGAAAACTGGAGTTCGCCAGTCAGGAAGTCCATGTTCAAGTACTTCATCGTACCTATGGCAGTACTAAAAGTTCCGGAATCCAAAAACAAACTTGTGACGCAGTTCATCGTCTTTCAGAGTTTCATATATACCCACTAGTTGACGAAACTGATCAGAAGCCGTAGAATCGTCGGAATTTTTGTCGGGGTGCATTTTTATTGAGAGTCTACGGTAAGCACGCTTGATCTCAGCACTCGATGCGGCCTAAAAACTAGTACGTTTGTATAAGACTCACTTTGTCAACACCGAGGTAGTCGTAAAAATTGACTTTCATCTCGTCAATCAAATCAAACATCTGTAATTCCTTTGAATCCCATGCGGAGATATGTCTCACTGCGGAAGTAAAAAACAGGAAAAAAATTGCAGACGGCACAGACATAATTGACCAGCTGACGAATGACACCCAGGAAGACACTAATCGCAGTGCGGGGTAAAAGAAACGGCAGCGTAACGCAGTTTTCCAGCGATTTGCACACGGGTTTGAGACTGGGAACGCAAACCACCCGGATCCAGTCAGTTTGTTCGTTTCGACGTCCGGCGGTTTTTTGCTTATCTGAAAGGAGCTCATTGAAAACAGGGCGCAGCACCGCTTTGGGGGTTACAGAAAGGTGAAATAATAATCTAGCAGGACAGAGCAGATTACTAATCCAACCGTTTCTTAAGTAGGTGGGAGCCCAATAACATTTTGAGACGGTCCCTAGAAGAGCAGCTAACAACCTCTCATGAAGGGTCGATCCGGTAGTTGATAACTCCACGGGAGAAGAACTGATGCTTAAGGGAGGTCCGGAGTCGAAGCTAACAGAGCTTCTTGCTGTGAACTCTTCGACTGTTTTCATCCACTAGGGTGGAGAACTGCTGAATGAGCCTTGTGCTGAGAAGAAACTGCGGGAGAACTAAGTCATCGCAGAGTCTTCGAAGCTCAAGTGGATAAAGATCAAGAATTTCGGGGCGAGACTCGTAGGGGTGATGACGCAGGCCAGTGACAATGTTGGTGGTTCAATCCGCATGAGACCTCCTCTACTGACAGGCGGATAACATCAGAAAAAATGAGATTTCCGTGTGAGGTACAATCTCCTTTCGGCATCGTAACGGGAGTAGAAGGTATGCTGGAGTCAATTCTATCCGATTTCTCTTACTGACAGACGGTCGCCTGGGACCAGCAACACAAACACTTGAAAAGTGTCGATGTTCTCTGGAGCAAGAGCGATCCTCATTAACCTAAATTTCTCCATTCACGAAGCCTCACGATCAACAAATGGGCTTTGTTTCAGTTTCCTACGGATATCTCTCCCAAACACTTCACGTGAACTGCCGAAAATGTCCCGTCTGCATTCTAACAACTCCAAGGATCTCTCCGAGATCTACTGTTTATTCAACCCACGAACCCCTGTGTCGTATGCTACTGTTCCTGCCTCAAGAATGGTCTGTGATACCTGGGTCCAACAGCTATTAGGATCTTCGGAGTGAGAACTATTCAGCCAGCTATCTAAGTTGGTTTTGTACTTACACTTTTTCAGCGGCATAGCCAGTTTCTCAGCAGCCAGCCGTTGCTGCCGATGGAGTCGTTGACCAATAAAAGTAAGAGCGAAACGACAACGTAACCAATCTTCCTCATTATGAGTACTGGGTATATAGAATGAAAACAATTTGTAGCTGTTGTAGGGATGCAGTGGTCAGACCGGTTCCTTATGTAACGGGCGAAACTGCCATTTTCATTTCGAAGCCTTGACCGATTTCTAAGCGGGAAGCAGAGGTAAAATATGATATTCCATTAATTCAAGAAATCGTGCTTTCCTTTGACGTTCTCTGAGGTGTTAATGACGAGAGATTTCAATCTATTGAATGTTTGGTTTACCTTCTTGTAACGCGATGCATAACACAGAACTCCATATAACTTTCCTCATTGCAGTCTTTTGACTTGTTCGTTACCATCGCGTGAACAGGCAGACGCACTGGCGGTGCTTTTGCACAACTTTCCAAACGGACGAGATTCTGAGATATAAGCTTTCCACGACCAACAATCCAGTGATTTCTGTGTTCTTTGGATCGAATGATCATGGCCTCATCCAATTTCAGTTTGTTGACAGACTGTACAGATTCCAACGCAATCGTTCTGCTTAACCGACTTTCCACAGGGCAGACTTTACGTCCATGACACATTCCCAGAATTTCTCTCCGTGGTCAGAAACGGGAACCAGGTACAAATAACTTAATACGATACAGTGAGCAAGAGTGTTCAATGTTTCTACTGAAACCTAGTAAGTCCGAACCACAGGAAAGTTGGGTGATCTCGGAAGGGTATGAGAGGTGGACGTGCTGAGATTCTTCTCGACCAGGATTGCTCGGAAAGCTAGGCTATCAGGATGGTGAGTTGTATTTGTCGAGAGAGGAATGTCATTAATCGTGCACCTTCTAGCATCAAACACGGACCTGTTTACATCGGACAAGTTGCAGGGGCTTTTGTTTTCATTCGCTATGAAGGCCGGATCGTCAAAGCTCATAACAAAACACCAGCAAAGAAGAAGAAGCCGCCATAGGAAAGTCATCTGCAAGGATGTGGAATAGAAGCTGATCAAGTATATAACCATGGGGACCACCGCCGTAACGTGTTTGGAGGCTAGAACACCCAAAGTTCATTCACGCTGTCTGCCCTTGATTGGTGGGGTAAGGCTCCAGTCGTCGAAAGACATTAACTTGCATTCCATAAATATGGATTTTACCAAATAAAGCAGCGTGATTTACGTGGTCGAAGGTTTTTGCAAATATAGGTATACAACATCGCCTCGATATCCTGGTCAACTGCATTCATCCGCCAGGAAGTGCGTCATACATTAGTGCTTTTAGTACTTCAAGTGCGGTCGAGAGCGAGATTACTGGACCACAGTCATTAGGAAGATTTCTCCTGCCATCTTTCAGGATAGGAGTGAGGTTCGCTGATTCAAAACTAACTGGTACAGTTCCGTGTAGAACAGACCGGGTGAACAGCGAGTTGGGAGATAGGCAATATGCTCAGCTTTTCCGCAAACGATTTTCACAGGGACGCCCCAACATCAGGAGGACAGGGTTCAAGACGTCTGAGCCCACCCAAAACAACGGAGTAGGACGTGTTCACTGTGATCACACCTTTGAATTCAATGACAAGAGAAATCTGTTAGGCGGAAGGCGTGTGAGCACAAGTACTGCCGTATGACCCCATGGAACGATTCGAGGATTCATCTCCAGGGTTTCTGGGCTTAGTCGAGCAGAGAGTTTGGGGCACCCTCGCTTCGCCTTCACGAAAAGTCGGTGCGAACCCAATCATGCTTTCCGGGCGGGAAACAATGCTTTCAAATGGTTTTGAATACCGTGTCATTTACAGATTTTCCCAAGCCCATTCTCAAGTTGCCAGGGTGCGACCGTTGTCGACGTTAGAGGTGATTGCTATCAGGCTTCACACACCCCAGCTATGCGCCCAAAAGTAAATCATACAGGCCGTACACCTCCCGTGGCCAACTATGTGAAAACCACTTGAGGCTCAGTGTCCCTGTAATCTGATCAACACGTTATCACACACCGGTCATAGAAACACATCATATTCTCACACACCCAAACCCACCACCACCCGGGTAGACAGTCATCCACAGTTTCCATGGCCATCACCATTGCGTTTACACATGCTTTTGGTGGTTGCATAAATCTAATGAATCTCCTGTAATTGTATACACTTAATGAGAATGACCGAAAACAGCTGTTTGCAACCTTGACGTCTTAAGAATTGTAACAGTAACTCCGGGGAGTGTCAAAGGATATTACTGCTTCGTCACTACACACTTGCTGCTAGGCAATTTTTTCGGGAACAGCATGTTTTTGAAACCAGCAGTAGGTTCGACGTAATGGATTATAGATTTGGATGAACGCCCTTCCTCCGTACGTGGACACTGTATAAAAGAACGAGGAAGACGGTGTACAGAATGATAAAAAGCACCCAGAGTGGTGGAAACATTAAAGAGAAGTAAAAATTAAAAAAATGCAATATAAGCTGTGGTCATAATTCAGTCGATACGTCACACAGAACAAACTGGTGTGGCGATTCGTCTCAAGTTAACTCTGAGCCATGTTTGCGAACAGAGACGAGCGAAATTTCACGGATTTCACTCGCTTTGCTGTTTTTGTTGGACGATAACTATAGTACTTGTGCGATGTTCACACCTATTGATATTTCAACACGCAACAGCGGCACAGGCTGTTCTTTATGACAGATTTGGTCTTGGTGCGGTAGCCAGATCGTAGTCCGTCTGTTCCACACGCACGAAATGCTGAAAGAAACGCTAGTGCTTCCCATGTAGCACATGGCCCACCGCGACTGAACGGTTTCCTGCGGGTTTCGGTGGGCCATGAGAAAAATCATCGAAACAAGCGTCCCATAAAAGAATTCTTCTAAAAGTAAATTTCAATGAACAACACCTCAAAATCTGCATTAATCTTTTTATCAAAATAAGTGACGTTCGTTTAAATTACATCGTAAAGTCAAACATATTTATTCGCTAATTTTCGGAGCTCGCTGAGGTAAAGTTTGTGTTCGTTGGACGGTTATGCTGTTCTACGGAAGTACATGAGAAGTTATCCTCCGTTCTTCATTCTCATATTTCATTCACGGAGCGTGCTTTCTAAAGGTCCTTTAATTATCGTTCTATGTGAACTAAAAACGGAGTAGTTGCATTTCGAAAATTTCCATAAGACGTATTCTTACGATTCATGTTCGAATATTGCACAAGTTCATGAAGTTATATTGAGGCTACCCAGTGTGAACAGGCAAATGTCCGTAGCATTATTGCAATGCCCAAAAGGAATACTGTAAGATTGTTATGCTTCATGTTTGCTCTATCTCGATTATTTACGGAGATATAGAATTTCAAAGATCCCCGTAAAATTGGTGTTAATATGGTTTAATTTCGTTCACTACACATCACACATGCATTCCTCTGCAGGTTTCCCCAGTGTTCATCGAAGTGTGGTGCAGTGGCTCCAACGTCGATGACGAAATTTTCTGAACACTTGCATAACGAATGGTATGTTTCCGATGAACTTGTGTAAACTATCCAATAAACTTTCCATGTTTACGGATATTTTGGAAAATTCTTTATGGGCGGCGGTAGTAAGCCTGGAGCACTTATCTAGGATGCACTGCATGACTTTAGGTGCGCATTATATTACAGCTGCCAGATGAAGGCTACCAGTACTAGTGTAGCGAAGATAGAACGTCGCACCATACAACTCACCATTATTCTGCCACACCATCAACTTTGAGAATAAACCCACCGACCGTTCGGACTACCATCGCACACGGCTGCACAATCTTTCCTGACCTCGGCCCAGTCAACGAAATCGCAGCCCCAGTGTCAATCAAGCAAGCTGCCATTGACTTCTAACCTAGCCTGAACCGCTGTCTTATCAACTGCCCCTAATACCGGATCCACCTTCCCAAACAAAGAACAGTCCAAGAAACGTTTGGTAAAATACGACCTTTTCTTGCCGAGTGAGCAAAATCTTCGCCAGTGTCTTCCACGTCTGTAGCAGATGTTGCCATGGTTCTCCTCCTTTTTCACCTTCAAAGCCGCCACTTTTTGAGTGAACTTTTCCACTGCGCTTCGAAGGTCATTCGGGTCACTCGGTCTGCCTGCCCCCACCTTGCTGACTGCCGCGGCATTTTCTGTCAGCAGTTGTCGAGCTGCATCGGCCAACTGTTCCATAGTCATGGGATGTGCGATGAGAGCAACCCTGAGCAAATCCCGGACAATTGGTGGTATTCCGTCCAAGAATTGGTCCGTCAGCAGGCGTTGCTCTGGATCCTGGTCCAAATACTGCAGGGATCTTGAAAACGCTGCTTGCAGGGACATGGCGTGAACCAGAGCATCGCCTCCTGGTTCAAACCGGGCGCCCTTGAACCGCTTCATTTTCTCCTGGCAATCGGCGGGGCTGTCGAACACGGCGATCAGTGCCTCCTTCGCGGTGGCCCATTCCAGCTCCGCAGGCCCCTTCGCGCCGCAACCAGCACCGCCCTCGCCCTGCCCTTGAGCAGCATCCGCAGGGCCGCCAGCTTCGCCCGGTCTGCCTTCATCCCGAACGCTCCCGCCACGTCCTCGAAGTCCTCCAAGGAACCTCGAACATCCCCATCCTCAAACGGCTGTGGCCACGGGATCTTCATCCTCGTATCCTGGTCACGATATCAACTGTTGTGAATCGTGAAGGCGGTTGGCACACAAATTGCTTAGTTGGGGAAACCAATACACAACTTATGCTTCTCAACTTAACTACGGACAAAAACACTCATTTGCACACCACACTGATCTGAGGATGCTGCGGTCGCTTCAGACACCATGTCTCAGTTCCGTTGTGTAGCGAAAGCCATTCTATTTCATGCCGCTTTCCAATGATCCCTCCCATATCTTTCCCGTTTTTATCCCGTGATCATTTCGATCCATGCTGCTACTGAATAATGGTGTGAGTAGTATGGTGCTACCGTCTATCCTCACTACACTAGTATGGTTGCCACCTTTTTATACAGACGACTTAATGCCGTGATTCCTGAGTTCCAGATATTTGCCGATAAGTCGGAAACGCACGCACGGATAAAGAGGCGGTTCCACAGGGACAACTGCGGTCTCGTCTCGGTGTGACGGTAATAGTCTTTTCAGATCCGGAGTCTTATTCCCCTTCAAGCGATGTAATTTGCTTCGAACTATAACTGGAGCCTGGCATGGCCCCATCGGCTGGACTATCACTAGTCCTTATGTGCAAGAATTCCCCTCATGCAGCCGTCAAATACAGTCTAAAAACGAGCACGCGGTATGCCTGCCTACTAACAGTGGCAGGCCGTTTCCCGATGACGCCTTCAAGACCCCATACAGCACCTATGAACTTGTTTACGTATGCTACTTGGCCAAATAATCCCTCATGGCAGTCGGCGAACGATTATATTACGTTGAGTTGATGATGGCTGTGGTGAAACCCCACAGATGGCGATCACTCGTTACGAGCTTTTCGATAAGCTTGACGAAGAGCCGTATCCGGATAAGCATGGTATCATGTAGGGGGCAATTTGCCCTTATAAGCGTCTGTTAATGAATGCAGCTACGACCTGCGGCGAGTTGCCGGAGGAAATATTACACCGGAACGCTTGAGAAAGTTACAATAGATAATATTAAGGGGAAAACTGTAACATAACACGCCAGCCAGCCAGATTAAGCGATTCAGCGATTCGTACACGGGTTCGAGGCTGAGATCTCGATCTACCCGGATCCAGGCAGTTTGTTCGTTTTGATGTCCGGTGGTTTTCGGTTGACTTGAAAAGCAGGCATTGAAAACGCGGTGCATCACCGCTCTTGGGAGTTACAGATAGTACCAAGAACAGAGTAAAGTAATAATCTAGCATAACAGGATAAATTACTCATCTAAGGGTTTATCAAGTAGGTGAGAATCCAATAACACTTTGAGACGGTCCTTAGAAGAGCGGTTAACAATCCCTGGTGGTAGGTCATTCCAGTAGTCGATAACCCTATAAGAGAAGGAGTGTGGTTTTAGGGAGGTCCGAGGTCGAAGCTTATAGAGCTTCTTGTCGTGACCTCTTCGACCGTTATCACTTAATAGAGTGAAGAATTGTTGCACGAGTCCTGTGCTAAAGAGAAAGTGTGTAAGAATTAAGTTGCCGCGGAGACTACGAAACTCGAGTGAATAAACATCAAGAATTCCAAGGCGAGACTCGTAGGAGAGATGCCGTAAGCCAGTGACCATTTTTGTGGCTATTCGCTGGACACGTTCAATGGCGAGTGTGTCCCTCTTCAAACCGGTGTAGACGACTTGATTGGCATATTCGAGCAGTGGTCGTATGTAGACTCCGTGAAGCGTGTGGAAGACGTGCTTGTCTATCCGGGGGAAGGTTCGTTTGATCATCCCGAGAGTCACAAAACCCCTTTTGGCGACCAGCTGGTGGTGATAAGAGGAGGACAAACCAGATGACATCCAGATCCCTAGGCCTTTTCGAGGTCTACTTTCGTGATATCCACTACACTTTGTGCACCATGTATCACGGATAAGTTCCCGGAATCTCCACCGAGTGACATGTGCGCACACTCACTGTCGTTTAGAGGGAGACTCCAATCATCTGACCAGCGCTTAATACGATCAAGATCAATCTGCAATGCATTGGGGTCACAGGCATTGCAGATTTTTAAATCGTCGGCATAAAGGGGGGCGTTGGTAGACATCAATCGGGGGATCATTGAAGTAGATCAAAAACAACAATGAATCAAGTACTGATTCTTGATGGACTCCCACAGAGACTGGGGATGCAGATGAAAGGCCTGGATCGGTTTTTACTCTGAAAGTCCTGGTACCAAGAAAGGAATTTATCCAGCGGAGAACCTCTCCCTGGATCCAATAGGCTTCTAGTTTATATAACATAGGACCGTGTGGGACACGGTCGAAAGCTTTGTCAAAGTCGAAGAAGATAGAATCCGAGATATGTCCTCTGTAAAGCTATCCATGAAAATTAACATATTAGTTATGCATGACCGCTCGGGAAGAAAGCCATGCTGGGTCGAAGAGAAAAGGTTGTTCGAGAAGAAATGCTTGAAGATGGTGCGTTTTAACAGTCGCTCCATTGTCTTGCATGGGATGCTGGTAAGGTTGATCGGTCGATAACTAGCAGGAGAGTGACGATCGCCTGTTTTAAATATAGGTGAGACAGTGGCCTTTTTCTATGCCTCCGGAAGAGTGCCTGTCCGAAGTGTCTGTTTAAACAGATCAAAGAGAGGCACCGCCAAACCGACGGCCGCTTCCTTGAGGATCCGGGATGGATCTTGTCTGGTCACATGGCACTATAAGGATTTATCTTAAGCAAGAGGTCCTGAACGTCAGACACAGAAAAGTCAGCTGTCAGGATGGGGTGTTGGAAGTGTCTCTACGGGAGAATTGGATGCCAGTTTGGCAGATCCACATTGTAGACTGATGAGTAGTATTCGCTGAACACCTCGGCAACCACATGGGGTTGGAGTATGTGTCCCCGTCGGGAAGCCGTAGTGAAAGCGCTGAGGGCTTAGTTTTCCTCTGGCGAAGTATATACTTGAAAAGAAAATTCTTATTCTCGTGAGCTACCTGCAGGATTTTTGACTGTACGTGTTGGGTCTGTTGCCGGATTTGCCGCTTGCACCTGTTTCGTACAGGAAAGGTAGTTCAATTTCGCTGAGTCGAATGTAAGGCTGAGTGTGCTTAAGAACGTTCTTAGTGCGTTAAGGTCTGCCTTCAGGAATTTTCGGAATGAAGTCTTTGTAACAGCATTTTGTAGCTAGTAACAGATAAAGTCATAGGTTAGCAGCATGTGGTCACATTGCCCTAGCGGTGGTTTGATGACCACCCTATCTACCAGGTTTCCTCGTTCGTAATGACCAAATGGAGCAAGGAGGGTGTCTGTCCTGGACAGTGCCTTGTAGGTAGATCGACAGGCTGTCCAGGCTTTCTCGTGGATCAACATTGCCGAGGGTTTCGAGAACCCGCGGCCACAGTTCTCATGAGAAGCCGCCATAGAGTTGAGTTGAAGTCACCCATAATAAGAAGATGGGAGAAACGCTGGGCAGACGTGAGTTTGTCTAGGGTAGCAATGATGGCCTCGTTGTCAAATGCTCTGCATGACGACGAGCGGTATATAACGCCGGTAAGAAGCGCGTCACGTTTGCAAAGTTGGAGTTTAATCCAGAGCGTGTCGCATTTCTCTGGAAAGGTAAATTCCCCTACGACAGCTGGCACTGGGGGCTTCTGGCTTAGGAAAACGGCGCAGCCTCCCATGCGTCCACGGGAGGAGTCCGTCCGGTTTAAAGAGTAACCAGGGACATGCAGTTCATCATCACTGATATCCGCGGAAAGCCTGTCTCTGTTAAAGCAAGAATGTGAGGGATAGTGTCCTGGACCAGCTCTCTGATTTCTGGTAGTTTGTTCAGAAGGCTCAGACAGTTGGTGTACACGCATTTTAGGGCTACTTCTTCGTTCGGCTGGGCGCAAAAAAAACAGAACTGCACGAAGGAGAGCTTGGGAAAGTAGCCTCAGTAGTGAGAGGGAGTGAATAACTGATGACTTAGTTCTGTGGGCCTGCTTGGGGGATAATAGCCATTTCATTACAGCCTGGGCATAAGTGAGCGTCCCTGTGGGACGCATCGTCCGCTTCTGTTGGCCCAAGGTCGATGACCTTCGGACCGCTCTTGCTTTCAGAGCTTGTGGAGGATAATTTGCAGTTTTTCACCCTCGAAAATTCGGATGGGGTTTTAGATGAGAATAGAATATAGAAAGGAATGGCCCCCGACGCAGCCGATGAGAGAGCCACCGGTATGAGACAAGTTTGGGCCATTTTGAATGAAGGGGGGATCCCGGCAGACTCACTGGACTGTGAAGCTAAGGAATAAAATATTTTTTTTAACTGACGTTTTTTTGGATGAGATAATAGGGGGTCTAGAAAAGTGATGGTCCGTAACACCTTTGGGATCTGCTCTCACGCCCCTTTCCATATCCACAGGCGCTTGACTCTCCAATGAGATAGGGGCAGTGGCCTCTGATGTGGATGCTTGTGGTGGTCTATCCAAAGACACCGGTCCCCTCTTGACAGCAGGGATAAGGACTTTAACGCTAGCCTGTAGTTTGGGGTCAGCCGTGATGCATATTCTTGTTCTAGCAAGCTGAAAGCGCTTCTGCCACTCCTGCAGTGAGCGATCTAGAGAGACTCCCCCGAGGTTAGCGTGCTTTTTCTTTAGTTCAACCACTTTTTCCAGTACTTACTCCGTGCTAATCTTTGCGGGTAACGTCACAAGGAGTCCCAGTGACTTCTTGGTAGCTTTGGAGCGAAGTCTGCTAGCGGAAACCATTTTTGTAGTCTCTGGAGGGAAACAAGCGTTCAGCATTGCTCTGGCTTGTTCCCCTGGAGAGAGCGTGGTCGGAAATCGTTCCCACAAAACAAGCCTTCTCTCCCGGAGTGCTCAATCCTTCAGGCTCGTCACGACTTCCTCAATTTGAGCGGTGGGCAAAGCCACTGCCTTACGAGCAGCCGCAGCGCCTGGAAGGGCAAGGGCAATGTACTCACTCAATGAGCTCAGTTCTGACTTCACCTCAGATAAAGCTCTCTGAGTATCATTCAGGGCTTTTTCTACCGTTGCTATCTGTGCGCCTACATCTTTAGACGCCTTGTAGCCACAATTCACGCCTCTGTCTTCTGCTCGCTCAGGGTGGCGAGTTGAGGATCTAACGTGGCATTCAGTGGGGTGCAGCTATCTCAGAAGAGATGGCTCATACAGACAAATGATCTTTTTGGAGTAGTGGGCCAGGCGCAATGGTCCTCCCTGAGGCCAGTACACTCAAAGTGGTACCAGTGTAGGCACGTCTGGCATTGCATACCGTTCTGAATAGTCATGTGGCAGCCGAAACGACCACGAGCACTTGATACCTCCGATCCATCAATGCTGTTGGATCTTGTGCGTGTCATTGTGTTATGGTCTGTGAGTAAAGATGACAGTTGTTAGTTAGAAAGAAACACAAGGCTAGAAAATAATACGGATACTATTGAACACAAATAAGATAATGCACAGTGGATTATGCTATTCGACAACGAATAGCAATGATCGTATATAATTGTTTTTTGATGCACTGGGCACCAAAACGAAACACAAGTCTAGAGGACAATACGGATAATATCGAACATGAATAATACAATACGTGATGAGTTATGCTACTCGACAAAAAATAACAATGATCGTATATATTTTTTTGATGCACTGGGCACCGAGATAGCAAAAATATGAACAGACAATGACAGCGAGGAAATTTAAAGCAAATTTCGAGTTACCCGATAAACCGACGGTGTGGAGGCAATCCTGCGTCCCGCAAATATCGTATTTTCGGAAGTTGCGGTGTGCCATTATTTTGGGGCTGGCGAACAACGTCACACAAGTGACAGAATGAGCTGGTCACATGTGCACCTCCAAGAACGGAACAACCAACATGACTATGTCAAACATATAAGTTTCGTTGGTTGGTAGAGGTCTAGTTTGGGAAGGTTTACCTCCTACTGCCACCTGTGTTCTTCTTCAGACTCTCAACCAGATCAAAATTTAAAGTGAAGTTGTGGAATCCTATAGGTAACTAGTCAATGACGAAGCCATCGATGGGAAGCCCAGTATTCACATTTGTGAGAATCCAACGTTTATTTGCTGCCACTTCTCGAGTCGGAGCGTGTGTTTTTTCGCGCCATTATTCGTGGCTGTTGTAGATGCGTTGCAGAAGATTTCAACACTTGAGCAGCCGAAGACAGCCCAACTCAAATGATATGCAGCGTATGTCAGTGAAGTCAACTTTCTTGCATCTGCGTACTTCGCAAATTTCGGTGCATGTCGAAAGCCAAGACTTTATTTGCAGAGGTTTCAATGACGAATGAAATGGAGAAACCCGATTCAGCGTGCATATGGGATGGAATAGGAGCGATGTGGTTTCCATATTAAGTTGGGGCGACACGAAATTTGATTGTGCTATCAATTACTGGGTTCGGTGGATGGTGGCAAAAAATGTGACAAACAATTTCGGGATTCCATGTTCCCAAAGGATGAAAAACGTGGCACGGAACGTTGGGCGATGAGTAATTCCATACTCAACTCAAGTTATTGTTGTCACTCTCATTGTATGCGCCTCTTCTTCCGGTTTCCTGAGCACTGACAGCCTTCTGCGGCTCCCGTTAATTGTTATCGAACTACGCACGGGTGTCACCCACCCTATAACTTGCGTTTCGCTGCTCCATGTGTTTCACCGCCTTAATTTATCTACATTTCTGAGTGTTAGCCACTGGTTGTGGTTCCAACAATGCTTCAGCTTGGCAGGCGTCCATCAGCTCAGCTAGCATGACCGTCTTGTATTCACCCTTTAACCGCCCCTTTAATGTTTTGCGAATGTTCTGTTGGATTCTTGTTGCAATCCCAGGTGTGTGCACTTGTCACCCACGTAACTTCAGGTGGCGGACATTTGGCACCGTTTTGTATATTTGTACAGATATCTTTCTTGTTTCAAACAAGTTATAGCAGATTGAACAGTTTTTGTGTCTGTGAGTTGATTTGATCACTAATCAAGACATTGCGGCCATCTTGTAAGGATTTCGAAACATTTCTCAGTGTCCACCGGCCTGCGCATAATTGCGGAATGTGATCGCATCATCAGAACTGTTAGCTTGTCTCATCAACTTCGTCTATATATTGGGAAAAATACAGTAAGCGGCAGGTCTCCTCTAATTGCTCTTCATGACTTCCGCATGCTTTCCGTGTCCAGCGGTGCACCCCCTCCTCAGCCAGCACGCGCAGGTAGTCTGCTGGATGGTAGGTGGTGGCCAAGTTTGTTTCAGTACAAATTGTGCATGGCCGATTTGCTTCCTACCCGTGTTCTTCTATAGCCGTAGTGAATGTCATCATAACACATAGCACAGGCATCACGAGCAAGAAGCCCAATTAAATCAGAGTTGGTATATTCGACCATTCCAAGTTGATTCGCGTGACTCCCTGTATACCAAGTCCAAGCTTGAATATATAAGAAAGTCGACAATTTAAAAGCCATAGAAGGGTGACGTGAAATATTTCATGAAAATGACATTTTAAAAACCAGAATGTTCAAATAAAATCGACAGACTATGGTAGTCTGGTCGCAAAAATAAACAGGATATCTTTATTCTGAGAAACACCATACACGTATGAAAATTTTTTGAGCTCGGTATTCGTCAATTAATTCAGTGAATAGAGCGTCGAATCGAAGCAGGCTTATGGACCAATACGCCCCTGAGACTGAAGCGGATGCAATTAGGGTCACGTTCAAATGGCCGGACGACGGAACAGACCAACTTGAATGAAGAGGTGCGATGACCAACGACGGTCACTTTACAACTAATCAGTTGATTGTCGGGAAACAAAGAAATGACCGATCCAAAAGACAGAAAAATATCAGCCGCTCAGACTCAAGTTTGCTGTTTCGAAGCAACAAGCAGCGCCCAACCTGACGGCGAGCCACAAGTTCAAACCCCAGTAACGGATCAATCGGGCTACAGATCAATTTCCAAAGACGAAAGAAAGTGTACAGGAAAAATTTCTTCTGGGTAGTCAAAATCAACCAGAGGTAACCAGCCGGACTTCATATCAAGAGGCCAACTCACTTTCGTACATAATGACAATCATTCGTCAATCATAATTCATCGACCTCCACTCCAAACCGTATGCTCTCAAGCAACTAAGCACTATTGACGTCAGCTGGCATCGTGATGAAGGGCTTGTAATCAAATTGTCAGGCCCCGCGAACGACCAAATACCTAAAACGGTCAAACTTAATTTCCAAGAGCATCACCATTTCCAAAAATCAGAAAAACAAGGTTTGCATAAAAATTTTCCTCAAACAGCATCGTATTCTTCGTGTGGGTCTTGAAATGCAATCCCGGGGTGAGATTATGGTGGGACACTCGGTTTCCGCTCGACAATCTTATGGACGCCCCACAACTGGCTGGGGGCCCGCCAAAAAATGGTGCGTGCTGAAGTCTCGAACTTCATGTGCCAAAGGACATGCAATGTCGTACGTACCAAAAGTGGCACCACTTTAGCTTTACCGGCCACAGTGAAGATCAGCATCAGCGGCCAGTTCCTTCCAGCGTACCGTTTTTTACCTGAGTTGTTTAGTTTGAGAAGATCACGGCAACGCACTGCCCACATCTTCTCACATGCACAACAAAAAATGGATGCACGCATTATACCTGCGCCCACAAATGTGTGGCACCACTTGACATGAAAAATGAGGAGTTTGGGCATTAATAAACGTTGCTTAGAAGAAAATTGAGTTCAGGGTTCTCAGATGAATACGCAGCGCTGCTGTCTTATACGGAATGTGGTAGCCCTGACAACTGCACGGATAAATGGAGCCTCGCCATAAATGAAATGAGAAGCTCTTATAGTAATGAAATGTTTTAGCATGCTGGCGTATCAATGCACCTTCTCTCAGGGAACCGGCGAACTCAGCACCAACATCGTTCTTCGCGTTTGATCTCATAAAACACGTACTTGTGGGCAAGACGAGCGCCCATCATGCCAGAATAGATCACCTGGAATTATGCCGATTTTACTCTCAGGGCCTAGCTCAGAGATGATGGATGAAAAATCGATGTTTTGTGGAATCTACCTTGATCAACCTGAGAGATGTTTCTCTCGATCGTTTTCTTCAAGGAAGGGGAGACGCGGTCGGCAGGAAAATTCAAACTTACAGGTCGAAGCCAATCGTAAACTGAAATCGAGGACTATGGTTGACATTGCAAATTTTGCAAGTTGGGCGCAGGAAACTTTTGCTTGTGGTTGAAAGCAAGAACACTCACTGTCTTCAAAAAAGGCCACTGAATGGTTCTTTAAGTTTGCGTGCAAGCAGTGGAATGAGCGGATTCTTCCAACAGTCGTCTTCTCTGCCGCTAGCCCCAAAGCTATCACCACGAACCCCCACAAACTTTTCCATTTATTATTTTACCGGCCCCGTGGTTTCAATTTTAGGTAAGAAATATATTGCCTGTGCGATACGCCCATCTGAAGATAGTTTGGCTGTTCAGGTCGGATTCGAGCTCGCTGTAACATTAAGATTTTGGTTTGCAGGTTTTGAACACTTGCACTTCTAAACTAGTGAGAGTATATAGAGCTTGTCAGCCGTCAATTCAGTTATCAGTAGCCCATCAGCTGAGGGGCCTGTGCTGAACTAACCTGTCGTACTAGGATGATAAATATGACCGTTATGCAAAAAAAATGAAAGGAAAGAGAAGAAAAAGCACGAGGAAAATGGTGATAATGGAAGAGATTGCGGTCAGCAGTGCCCAACTGCCAATGCCCAGCAGTCTAGCGGATCCCTGGATGCATCCACTGATGTTGCCCAGGCAGCCATCACTGAAAGTGCGATTCACACCAGACAGGCTCGGACATCAAAACTGCACCACGAACAAAGACGGTTGATAATTGTTGAAAAGCATAATCATATTGGCCTCCAAAGTTTAAAGCATGAGCGAAAGTGGAGAGGGTTTTACTTTGTGGTCCAAAAAGCACGAGGTATTTTTCGGCGGCAAGTGATCAACCCTTGGTTACTTGTTCTGCGTTCGATATCAGCCATTGCTACATTAAGGGGACTGTTCATCGCGAAATCATCAACCCGTTTCAAAAATCTAGTTTATAAACAGCAAAACAAGATGCCCTGATAGGTCAGTTGACATGCAGCGTAAATTTCATCGATAAGAAGTCACATAATGTGTCAGCGACCGCACGTAATTTAGCATCCGTTAACAAGGGATGACCATCTGAAGAGGCCATTTTACAACGGAGATACATATAACTCAACTTACATTTCGCCGCTTCGCTCAGCGTAGAAAGCACCGCATTACCTGTTAATATTCCTTCGAAATCAGATAAAGTTTTGAGTAATGTTCTAATTGACGTTTGTATCATTCGTTCGCAGCCAGCTAACATTAGGCCCTCAATCTATTCTGGACCAGATAGTATCCCACCAATGGCCGTCAGGCAAGCAGGTGAGGATATACCCATTCAATTACCCATTTCTTCTACCAATCACTTTTATCCAGCACTTTCCGTCTTCAGTAGAAAACTCCAATCGTTAGGCCTCGCCACAGGAGTGGTCCAAGGCAGGACGCTATTAACTATCGTCGCATCAGCCACACGTCAATCAATTCAAGAATGTTTGTAGGGACAATAAAGGTGAACATGGTCGAGTTCTTAAGGACACCAAACCTTATATACCCTTCACAGCACGGTTTCCTTAGAGAACGCTCTTGTATGACATGTCAGCTTGAATTCCTAAACCATATATCGACGCTCGTTGACGCAGGAAATGCGGTACTGGTCATACTTCTAGACATGTAGAAGGCTTTTGATTCTGTGCCTCATAAGCGCCTTTTGATCAAAATAGCATCTTTTGGTACACAAAATCCCATGTACAGCTGACTTTCATCATGCATCAAAGGCCGCACACAAACAGTCAAAATAGGATAGCACTGCTCAACATCAAAATCAGTGGGTAATGGGATGATCCACGGAAGCGTTCTGGGTCAGTTGCTCTTCTTTATGTACATAAATAATGTATGCGACGTTATTACACATGGAAAGCCCTTTCTGCTTGCTGACATCAAAATCGTTTACACATTCCGCCAGCACGATAACATCGATGTCTGTCCACAAAATATGTGACGGAACCTAGTGTCGTTGCAACTGTGGTGCAAATCATGGCCAATGACGTTCTCAACAATCAAGTCGAACGTCACCACTTATGGTTGTAAATTACCTCATGGTTCCGTCTCACTGGATGGCTATACTATTGATACAGCTGCTTCGATGGAAGACCTGAGAATACCTTATTCAAACTTCTTTAATTCCTCCGAACAAGTATGTTTTCAGGCAGAAAAAAACAAAAGAACAGTAGGCTGTATCAAAAAGACGTTCGGTCTACCGACTTCAAAGCTGACGCTTTAGAACATGTGCGCTCAGCTTCAACTCGAGTATTGCACATTCATTTACTGTCATCTACGCAAGTCTGGTAGACTTGTGTTAGAGAACCTTAAACGATCATTTACCAAAAGCCCATCATGATATTCTTCTTCGTCCACCTGCAGACAACGCCGTCAGAAGCTTGGTATTGAGTCACTTTGGTTATGTAGATTACAGTTGAATCTGACATTACCTTATAAACTCATACATTCGTACGCCATTACCACCGCCCTCCATATGGTATAACAAATAAGTGGCCCACCTTTCCAGTTCTGCTATCTCGGGAAAATGTACAGGTAAATTTCTCTATTGTAAGTTAGTCCTATATTTGGAATAGACTTCTGAATGAAGTCTGAGCCAATAACAATATTCAGAGTTTCAAAAGGGGGTTGGACAGCTATCTCACGATATCAAACAAAATGTCTGTCTTCAAACATTGTGTATCCTCTGATGAACTTTTTAAGTGTGGTCCGGAAGACTTTTAGTCGTCAGCTGCGTATGATGTAGATAACGATCCCCGTTTTCTAACTCCCCTCGAAAGCAACCTGCCTGAAATGATTTGTCGTACCATTTAGTCACACGACCATTTGGCAGTTGGCCTACTGCATGCTCACAAAACCGTTCACAACTCAACATTATTTTACTGATATGTGCTTATTCATGTATACACATTGCCCGGATTGCTAGGAAATGTGGAATCAACACTTATTAAAAAATCCATCAAAATGACCTTACATGAGTTCTACTCAGAACAGGCACATTTTGTGGGGCCCTCCAACTTGTCGACTCAGTATCCCGTTAGCCTGAATGAATCCTCAGTGCATAGCAAAATGCCACAACAAGTAGTTGACAAGGATACATATTTCGGTAACCATAGCAGAAATAATTGCATCGCATGAATTATTTGCCCAAAAATTTCGTAGACATTGTTCATCACAGTAAATGTAACCGCCGTACGTTTTATCGTTCAACGTGTGAAATTGCGTTCTTTTTCTTGACTCCATGAATATCTGTTGTGGGAAGAGTTTTTCTGCGACATATGAACGCACGGCGCTTCGTCTTGGCTGATTAATTCGTGAGAATTTCATCTTTTCGACGGTTTCCAGCCATTGACGGAATCCTGCGCTGGAGTCTGCTTAGTCGTTCACTGGATTTTGGAGTATCCCGTTATTCCTCGTCGAAATGGTTTCATTTTAACATTTTTCGGACGCCAGTTATATTCCGTAATGCCGAGGCGCTGTAAAGATGCATTTCGACATCCTCCCCAGAGGGGTTTTTAACTATTTGAAAAATCGCCCAGTCCACAACCTTGTAAAAGGCAAATTAATTCAACGTCCCATTTTTTTGAGGTAATTCCGTGAAGCGATCGAACTGTCTCCTTCTCTGTTACGTGCGTCAAAGTTTCATAAACGACAGTCAATTTCTTTGTTACTGCCTCCGTTTATTCGTTTTGTGTCGTTTGTAATTATCTGCAGCGATCGCCCATATCCCAGCGTGCTTCTCACATATGCGTTGATAAATACACATCATCATTGTTATTACAACTCCAGTGTGTTTGGTGGTGTGAAGAGCGTCTTGCAGCATATTCACCACAGAACCCTTTCAGAGGGCACTAACATTCCAGCCAGTCCCTTATCAGGCCCACAAAAAGCAGCTCGCTTACCATATGAACTAGATGTACAAGAGTTGCAAGCTATCACATTTCAAGCGGTATAAATGAAACGGTTGTTCAAACCCATATTGGTTTCAATTTCGTACACTCTCTTCCATTTGTAAATCCGTGTGAGATTATTGTGTAGGACTCTGTTGATCTGTCTTTACTGAATGCACACTGCCCATTTCAACGTCGACCGTGAACGTAGGTACATTGGCAAGAACCAGCTTCACTTTCGTGATAGTCAGATTTCACGTACATGGTCGTTCCGGATCCGTCATCCAGTTTTAAGACCTCAATGGTCTGGTCACCTTCAAGATCTCTGAGGCCGGAATATTGGACTAAATACTGGCAGTCAGTCTGTTCCTAAAGGCCCCTCACATGAGACCGATGACATTTTATGTGACTTCCCTTTTTGTCCACAAGATTCACTTTCCCTCAATGATTGGTCTTTTAAGGCATCTGATCTTGTCGCATAGAAAACAAGAGATTTGAGCAGTTTTGATGCTACGATAAGAGTTATCCTTGGGCTAACATGGACCGATGTTCACCTATCAAACGCCTGTAAGCAATGTAGAAATAGCTGTCGGTGTTCATAAGACAACATGGACACATCGTCAACCGCCTTCGTAGCCCTTCTGAATAGTCTTTTACTGCTACTAGCTTTCTTGACTAACAGATTGGTGTCAATACCAAGGCAGAGGTCGGATATTACTACGGCACGTAATCTGCAGTCCCAGTGAACTTTGGTTATGTTAGCATCACCAATGTGGCAGGCTTTGGCAGAGTGATAAATAGTGCGTACAGCTTTTGCATTGGTCATGTCAGAGCGCAGTCACTTTTGTACACACCATGGTTGCAGTGTACCCGGGTCCCCTTCAAAGTCTTCTACATCTCTATCGTTGAGAAAAGCTTATCAGGGCTTAGTATAGTTGTCACAGGTCACAGCGGAACAGTTGCTTATGTCGTTGGCTGAGGTTGAGAATAATAATGAGCACGGTATGAAGCGCACACCAGCTGCAGCACAGTTGGAAGTAACAGTGAGCTACGTGAGCCTGAATGATTTGCATAACGCGCCAATGACCTTAACTCCGCAAGCACTGTGAGAGAGGCATCGTATAAACTATAAACGAATCTCAACCACTCAGTCAGAGTTGTTCAATTCACCCGAAAGAATACTCCAATCAACCCTATGAAGTACTTCTTTGAAACCTGGAATTACAACCTACACCTGGAAGCGGTCATTCGGAGCTTTCTTTCAAACACCAGCCTCAACCAGCAGACTAGCTGCCCGCTTATGACCATTATCGGAACGGTGACACTTCAATAACAAACATAACCCGATATTACGGAATCCATGGGGACTCGTTCATTATTCATCCATTCACTTTTGACAGACTTGGCACTAGAATTGTTAGTTCGAAGGCGCTGGCATTTGTCCCTTTTTCTCTTTTTTAAGTAAGAAAAGCGAAAACATCAATTAGAAGCCAAAGTACTACTAGTTATATTTGAATGTTAGAACAAACGTGCAAGTGGTTCCTCAAGTTCATATGAGCACCCTGCCGACATAATTGTTAGATCGAGTTGTTGGGACGTGGCAACATGTAGCAGGATTGGCTCAGTGTGAAATGCTCAGGGTGAAATGTAACCAGAGAATGAGTCTGAAAAAAGATCGAGACTGCACATGGTGAGGTACAGTTCTGCCTCAACAATGCTTTTGAAAGTAAGCACACTGAGCCCTTGATATGTCTGCTGCCTCAGAATTAAAATTGGATGGTCTTGATGGTCCCTTGCGCGATGTCATAGCAGCCCTGGTTCAGAAAAGCAATACGTTCATTTAACTAACCCATAGCATCAGTCAGCAGTCGAGTTTGTGGGTGGTAATGGCGGGCCTACGGACAGTGCGTACGGTTGCTGTACAGTGAGTAGGAAAAACCTACAGAGACAGACATCGATTGGTTCAAGAATAATAAAGTCTTGAGTGTCAGCTTCGGTGTTCATACGAAGCTGAATTATAGGCTGATCGTGATGTGTGCAGTGGAATCAAAGTTAACATCATAGTGTGACGTGGGACATTACATTGCCTGCACGCTTTCTCACTGCGCCAAACCGTCCATTTCGCAGTCAATCAGTACTTATAGTGTATATTTCTCTACGCATCTATCTAGCTGCAGATAATTATGGGCGACACAATTTAATTGCACAGTGACATGTAAAAATCCTTCGGTAACAGATGTGTAGTGAGACAGCACTTAACAAAACTTTGACGCACATAATAGAAAAGAAAACGATTTGTTAGTTCTGCAGGATTTCATTCGAGTGATTTGTCGTCGCATCAGTCTGACTTTAATAAGGTTATGTATGAGCTAAGAGTTCAAACAGTTCAGTCATACGAGGAAGTACGCTCAGATATATCATCAAATTACTTCGTTATTGATTGACGTAAATAGCGTCAGGAAGATGTTGGAATATATCGTGTGGGATGAAGGAAAACAGGACTTGCCAAAATCTAGCGAACATTTGAGCAGATCTCGGTGCAGGGCTTCGCCGATTGCCGGAGAACATCCACACGCTGAAAACGTCAAAAATTGTCCCCGTCATTACGGGAGTTTGGGTGCCGTTGTGTCGCAGAGTTTTTCCTTGTGTAAAGGGTATTTGCAGGAGCTAAGATAAGCGCAATTTTGCGCGTATGGCGATCAGTAGTACCATGATGAATGATGCACTATATAATTTTTCGGGGGTAACTGCTGTGCGATATCATTATTTTTGTGTTGATCAGTAGGATACATGGCGCTGTATGTGTTTGTTATAACACACCGCAACAAAAGGTTTGTCTGCTGCCTTCTTCTCAGTATGACTGTGATGTAACGCGCCTTTCCCTTGGCAAACGTTCTAATACTGCTTGACCGCTAGACCTGGGTTCCTGCTATGCGGTTTCCCCTAGTCTACTGGCGCGGAGACAAGAAAGACACGGTTGCGGTAAACACGCTGTATTGCCGAAAACCAGTTCGACCAAATGTATGAAATGCCTGTAAATATATATCATGAAATAGTGATGGGTCACTGTCTGCTTGTTTAGGCTACTTTGTTTCCAAGTGGCCAAGTAAGGCCAAATCCATAGGCGTTAGTTTCTCGGGGTGGCGTGACACCCCCACTCACTTGCACGTATCCTGCTTGTCGGTCCGACGTGCCCCCCAGTGCTTTGTTGCTGTCTGATTTCGTCAGCCATCACCGCGGCCCTGGATGGTTTGAAATGATGACCGATTTCATCAGACGTTACCGATGTCCTGACTAGATTGTTTTTATGAGTTTGCCTTCCAACAGATTGCCAGTAAATCTGGTTAGCTATCTGTTCTGCACAGCCGACGCTTAAACTAAAAGCGTTGTTTTGTAACGCACAAAGGTCGATGGTGGTTTAACTACTAATAATAATGATAATAGATGCTGATAGTAGTAATAACTAGAGAGTTTGTGGTAGGGGTAGCAACACAGCCGGCAACTCGGGGATTCAATGTGACGGTGTGATTCACATTGATGAATGGCTCTTGTTTTTCTCGAAGTTTTATGTGTGCGCAGGTTTTGTATGATGGTCGGTAACCACTTACGATCAGTTACCTTTGATCACGAGGTGAATACCTACTTGGATGAATAAATTATCACAGATGGTAATAATTCTGTATGCGGATAGGAGGATATCTGGTTACAAGCTCTATACGAGGTCGTTGCTGAAGGATTTTTCAACAATCTCCCACTTTACTTTTTCCAGCAATCTGAGTAATACATGAAACCAGAGTAATGTTGATTTTTCAGCGGTTTTGTGAGCATGCAATAGGCCACTGGCTATACATAGCATGGATGAATGATAGGGATATAGCAAGTTTTCTTGAGCCGGCTGTTCCCAAATGACAACCTAGTAGCGGGAACGGGCCCGTGTGTTGTTTTTGGGTGGTGGCCAAATGTTTCCCCGGCCACATCCGAAAAGTCATCAAAGAATACATAACACCTGAAAATAGACGTGCCTGATAACGTTAGATAAGTATCCAAGCCTTTTGTGGAACCTGAATGTTGTTGCTGGCTTTGATTCCCCCTGGAACTTCATTTCAACTGTGAGAACGTTTTGGAATAAAGAATTTTGTGCGTGCACTTTTTGAAGCTGACAGAGTTGATAAACTGGAGGCATTACTTCCTAAATCCTATTGGCAGCTGTGGTGTAGCTGAACAGCAAACATTCCAGTAAGAACCTGCAAAGTACCGCTTTATACAGGAGCGCCAAGTTCACCTGAGTCTTATAAACCAGAATAGATCAATACCTGCTTTCTGATTACGTTCTCCATAGGTGAATGATGACGAATAACTTGATAGGCTCTCGATAAATGGTCGCCAGTTGTTTTCCAGCATAAACTCAGCAGATTTGCGTAGATGGCATTAAATGAAGATGCTTGGGGTAGGTTTTCCATATCATTCGAAGGGCTCAAACCGAAGACGCATATCGAAGACAAATTCAACGAATTTGGGAGCCTTCTGTTGGATAGTTGCCATGGAAAATTCTTCCAATCACCTTACAAAGCCGCAGGCAGCATTCTCCTTGAAGCTTCGTCACTCATCATGGAGAACGGTCAAACTTTCCCGTGATGGGAACCAATAACTACCCTTTCAGAGTGGTAAAACTAAACAGATCACAGACTTTTAATCAAAAATACATTTGCAAAGCCCTACATTGTAACTCTGGGGCGCGTTCGGCTAACGGCGGCTCGTCATAACCACGGAACAAACGTCTTATAGTTACCGAATAGAAAAAAGATCCAAACCTGCCGCCCTCCAAAAGTTCCCTAAAAGTCCAAGTCCTGTCGCTCGAGCTCATTATCATGAACTTATGTCCTTCAATTCGCAACCAGAACGTGGATATGCAGCTTTGAGGCGGATAAATCTGGCCAGTAGATTCAAAAAGTATTCCAGTTTGCTCACCATATTCACCCACATATCTTCCACCTTGCGTGGATTTACCAGGCAGACGACATAGATGATAGTAAAGTGAGTGCCTTCGGATGTGTGGGCCACCAAACCGACTCCGAAGGACAAAGACTGTGGTGTTTGTGGTCCCTTTTATCCAGCAAATTCCGAGGCATGTGTTCATCAGGGACGTTCAGCTCTTGATAATTTTGTGCTCTGTAATGCGGACTGGTGGCGATAGAACAAAACAATCCCATACTGTTGAAGTGGCTTTCAGAGTTGAGTGATCAACGATTCTCGTGTGTTCCACGGAAAGTCGGCGACCACGCTTCTTGCTTCCATTTATTCCTCCTCTTTTGATTCACCTACTTTTTTCGTTTGAGATTTTGTAAGTGGTTGCGAGTCCTCCTCGCGGGGACTAACGCGACATTCTGAATTACACATTCAACAGTTCAGTCCTCAGGCGAACGTCAATCTCAGTTTACTGCTAAGGCTAAATGCCATTTGCTTTTGAAAGCTTGTTCTCACCCACTTCGTTCTTCCTTGATTCCAACTGCGGCACATTTGTTCACTCATGCCTTGGCTTCACATGCTTTTTGTCACTCATTCATCAAGTGGCATGCCGTACCTGACCGTGTTTATATGGATCGTTGGTCTTTGATCCCGTGACTTTGATGGATTGAATAGTAAATTTATTTGCTTCTCAGTTTTTTCAAAATATTTTCTGTACCTTGGCGACTTATAGACAGGAAACTCGCCAATACGATTGTTTTAACCGTTGGACCGGACTCGGTTCCTTAGTAGGTGTACGTTCTTCCGACGGATGTTGAGTGCCGCGCGTATAACCAACGACGCCAAATATCTTGACCGAATCACTCAACGTTCGTTGGAAGAACGTACAGTACTCAATTCGTTTGCGTTCGTGGGATAAAACACAATGTTTGGCCGCAATAGGCCGTCAAGGGTCAAAGGGCACGTCAAGTACGAGCACAAACGACCGACAGACAACAACAAACCGATCGAATGTTATCAGATTGGTCCGATGTGTGTCTAAATGCCCGGGCTCCGGGCAGACCGAATAGCTGGTGACAGTTTAATGGCGGTCAGTATTCACGGAGGGCAGAAAGGGTGAGACTAACAGATTGCAATAGGTGTGGGGCGGGTGACTGGGGTTCAATGATTAAGGGAGGCGGGCTGGAGGAATTAGTGCTTTTAGACGAGTTGTGGGAATAACGAAAACAAGCGTGTACTTAGAGGGGTCACGAGGAAGGGCGCGGCAAGGTCAATCGAGGGAAATTTTGACTTCCAAAAATGTCCTACACCGGCCGCCAAAATTTCATACAGGTTCCAGTTGACGAAGAATGTTACGATTCAAATTCTGGTTCTCACCTAAGCCCATCTAAAGCGCTCACAGAAAATAACACAAACATACAAGGGAGTTCGAAGATGCACACCTCAGGGGTCACGTTCTGGCAAGCCACCGTCCTTGACTTGTGGTGTACGTATTTCTTGGGCGTCCCACACATCAGAGAGCGTAATTGGATGAAAGTCGTCTTCTATGACTACCACCTTACACTCTAATCGACTCCCTCCAAACGACAAATTTGTCTATTTTCTCTTTGCAATATTCCCTTCGCTATCTTCACGGACACTGCCCGAAACAGCCTGTCTTAGCTCTGTTGGCACCCTACAATAATGCTATGGGGCCAGTGTCCCCTCAATAGGTTTTCCCCAACAATCAGAGCCATATCTCCCGCTCAAATATTATATATTATCGTTGTGGCACTTGGAGATCGGGCAGGTATTCGTTAAGACACTTTCGCCAACATACTGTTGTCAGTTGGTTCACTGGTCTCCAACGTCCCTTATAGTACTGTTGAACACTTACGGCTGACAATTCTAAACTTTCGCCTCGAACAAATAACAAATCCTTGGGAGTTAATGGTTGATCATCCCGAGTATCTGGCGTAGGCGAAACGAGGGGCCGACGATTGAGCACTCGCTCAGTCCCTACGACCAGTGGGATGTCCATCAAGACTGGACAACGGCTTTGAAGTTGTCCCGTCACCTTCAATGTTCAGCTTGCGCGTTTTCCACTCATGCGATGCACCATGCAGATTAGGTCATCTTCGGCCATTTTAATCTCGTCGGCTGCTAATGTGCCGGCGCGTGGTCGAATGTGACTTAAATGACCGTGGTGTTATAACAGTCAACCCTCAAAACGCGGTAGTCACGCAGTGGATTTCAGAAGTTTAAACCAGTCCGAGAAGTGACTAAGCAACGAGCAGATTGCAGAGGCTTGAGTTACTGTGTTGACGGAAGCCTGCTGACGTTTAAGCTCAATCTCTGTCCGCGCATGCAGTTTAGGGGTATTTCTAGACTAAGACCTGTCATACGTGTGCAGAAACGCAGGGTCTTTCGACGAAGTTCTCCATCCTTTCGGATCACGGATTCCAGGAAAAGCCGAGACTGTTGGGTTGTTCGTTGACCGAACACGTTTCCACTGTTTAGGTGGACTTCCTTCATGTATCGTGGCTACTCAGTTAACAATGAAGGTACTGAATCCAGTGCAAATATCCGTTATGTAGCGCGACACGACCGCTGAGTTAGTCTTGTAGGTTACGCTTTGGAAAGGCACTTGAAGTTCTTGTGGATTTATCATAATTCTCACCACTAGAACTACCGCTCTCAATTGAAGGCAGGGTAGGGCAACTATATCAACTTGCGCGATTTCGCAATATGGCTGGTCCGTCTTTAGGAGGAGATGCGCGCCATCTGCTTTCCTATACCTTGTTTCTGGGGCGTCACTACGCACGTACTGTCGCGCACCGTTCGCACAGTCTATCGCGCTTCGTGTGATGTGACGTAAAACCTCTCTTCGGTTCATAGTAGTTACTTGGGCAATCCATTTTTTACACACCTCAGTTTCACTTCGGTGTTCTCCCACTGCTTCCGCAAATTTGCTTCTTCTGGTAGTGTTATGACCCGGTGGTCAACAATAACGTGAATTGACAGCGCATGGATATACGAAGCGCGAACACGTAACACAGCGCTTAACGATACCTGGAAACCCAGAAGAACACAGAAGACCGTGACCTTTAGCCGAGAATGTATTTGCTCTCGAACCAAAGATAACATGACAGACCAGTGTTCGCGTATATTGTAACATGCACGCCAGGCGACTCTATTCTGAATGCTCGTAACCTCGCGGACCAACCTTCGGGCAACGTGGACGCACCA